>ML776835.1:366409-380589 GCA_009831015.1 Picea engelmannii | reverse complement strand
TCATCTATAATTCCATACAAAGAGAAATAATGTTCCATTTGAGTTACCTAGCCAGTGGGATCCGATCCATCAAATTTGGCCACATCCACACGTGGAAAGCGTAGGTCATGCTGAAAGTGACGGGGCTGAAAATTCTGGGAATGAGAAGAAGTTTCACCTTTGATTTTCAAAGGTGGGTCAGATGAAGGAAGATCTGCAGGGATATGCAGCTTAGCGCAAATCATCGTAGTGAAGGAGAGAAACTAGGTATTGAAGGATTCACGCTGGGTAGCGAGGTCTTGTTTGAGGTCCTCTATTTTGGTGTCGATGGAGGAATGCATGTTTTTATTGATGGTGGAAATATTGGCACTGAGTTGTCTCACTTATTGTTGGGTTTCTATGAAATTAAAGTTCAAGGAATTGAAGCGAGCTTCCAAGTCTTGGCTACATGTGTGGGCCATGATGAAGAGGGAACACAAAAAGGGGCGGGTGGGACCAAACAAAAAATGGGTTATGGGTGAAGTGTATCACAACGATAAGGGTGACAAGTGGAATCCAACGGGGTAAATCTCAAATAAGGGTGTTGGAAGGGGGTCGGGTCCACAAGAAAAAAAAAATTGTTGAAAAATGATAGGTATGACTGCGATAAGGGTGAAGAGAGGAATCCAATGGGATAGGTCTCAAATAATGGTGCCAACAAGATCCATTTTTTTTTTTTACTCATGCGTAGTTATACTTCGGTCTGAAGAATACTGCAGTGACAAAATTACCAAATGCTTAACATGAATAAATGTGTAGTAATTTCACAACCCAAATGCAGGAGACACAATTGCAGGGCAATAGATTTTGTCTGTTATGTTTTTGTTTCCGTCCCAAGGGTTAGGGTATTCAAGGGTTCTACAAAAAAGGGTTTTCCCTGTGCTATAACTCTCTGATATACGTGCGAGGTCCAATAGTAATACTTGACCCCATAGCTCAGGGAACCAACTAAGGAGGCTAGACCGTGCCCTTAGTTGTACTACCCGACTACCCAGGAACTAGAGAGTATCTTCCTGAGTGTTGTTCTCAGTGGCACTATAACAGTCAGAAAATCGATCGATTTATCTATGGAGGGATTCATGAGATCTAGGTCGATTTGTATACAGGTATTGTCTGATGCCCTACCACTCGAAGGGGTACAAACAGGGGTTACAAGGGTGGCCAACATATGTGCGCTTAAGTACCACTTGTATTTTCTACGTGAATGAATCCCCGACCACGGGTTTATGCATGTAACGACATATCTTTGTAGCTTAAAGACATCGGAATACGTCTCTACTCTGAAAAAATAATTTAACCCAGAATTTTCTGCTGAGGAAGGTGCTCTGATACCACTTGTAATATTCCAGATATAAAACAGTATGCAAAACATAAATAATTAGCTAGAAATCGTAGATAAACAATAATATAACCAGAACAACCCACAATAATGCCAGAATAATACCAAAATAACACTAGAAAGAGCACTTTGATTACTGAGAACAATGTTCACTTTCCTCTTCGAGGGGGCAACCTCCAACAGAGTAGAGCTCTATTACAATAATATCCAAGAAAAAAATTCTCATACCCTCTACTCTTATTTATACTAAATATGTCTATCCAAAAGAATAATCTAGAGGAAGATCCTTCTAGAAGCAGAAGCTTCTATTAGGTCTTCTTACATTTGACTTATTCTTCCTTATTGCTAGGCCTTATTAATATTGACCTTTGTTACATGGAAATATATTATTCTACCTACGTGAGGGGTTAGGTCCCTAAAAATGGCTACCATCTTCTTATATTTTCTTTTCCACTTCTTCTTCCTCTTCTTAGAAGCTTCTTAGTGATATTTGTGTTTAGAGCCACTTGGATATCCTTTTTTATGGCCTATGTTCTCTAGGTACCATGCTTGCACATAGGCCTCATCGATGGTCCTAGGTTTGAAGATAATCACTTGATTTAAAAAATGATTGTGTATACCCCCCAAATACTCGAGGAGTATGTCTGGGTTCTTAGGAGAGATACCCAACATGATCACCATCTTCTGAATTTAGTGGTGTACTCTTGCACACTCTGCCCTTGACTTACCTGAAGTGATGCCAATGGATCCAATGATCCTCTACATACCCAATAGGGTAGAAATAGGATTTGATGTGGGTTTTAAAATCCTCCCACTTCGTTACTATGGATTACCCTCTAGACTAAGTGTCTTTATGTTGATTTCCCACTAGGTTAGTGCATGACCCTCTAGTTTCAGTCAGGAAAATTAAATATTATGCTCTTAATCTATACTATGGACATTGAAATACACTTCTAACTCTTGCAACCAATGATTCAAGTTGACAACATCAATATCACCTTGATAGGGATTGTTATCCACTTTTTCTTCCATTTTAACAAAGCCTGTGAAGGAGTTATGGTACTAGAACTTGGCTTCTCTTTCTCAAGCTCTTTTTTCGACTCCTTTTCTGGGTCTTCACTATCTCCCAGTTTGTCATCAATCCAACTTCTGAGTTAGAGAAATCAAGTTTCCCAAAATGTATGAAATGTATCGCTAGAGTCGCCATGAGGAGGGCCATCCACCATCTCTAGGGTTATGCAACTTCCTAAGGGTTGTTAAGAACATACTCATCCACCATCTCTAGGGTTATGCAACTTCCTAAGGGTTGTTAAGAACATACTCATCCACCATCTCTAGGGTTATGCAACTTCCTTCTTAAGCTAATTCTCAGATTTCACAACTTTCCATAAATACTCTAAAGAAACTTGGCTCTGATACCAATATGATTTGTAAACTGTTGTGGATATTACACTAGAACATCTCATCACAATAGATCTTATAAATTATTCTAAAAATATTTTATTATTGGGAATGCTATAGATATCTTCAACTTAGTATCCATCTTCTCTAAAAGTGTAGTCCAAAAGGCACTGAGACATTTGGTATCCATATCTAAGATGATGCTTCTTGGTATCCCAAAGTGTACCCAGACCATTTCAATGAACATATTTGTTTCTTCTTGTCCTTTGATGGTATTTTTACAAAGCATAAGAATGAACATCTTGTGAAACCTATCAACTATTACACAAACAAATAGTCACGTCCCTTCTTGGTTTTTGGAAAACCACCCACAAAATCCATGGAAATGCTTTTCCAAGGTCAAGTGGGTACAAGTAAGGGATGGTATAAACCTTGCTTTCTATTACTGGTCTTGTTGGTACAACAAAGTATGCAACCTATAATATATTGAGCTACATCTTCTTGCATTCTAGGCCAATACACATGCCTTTGTAATTTGACAACTGTCTTTCGAACACCAAAACTTCCTACAACCTTGGAGGTGTGTGCCTCTCTAATAAGATACAATATTTCATATTTAGGAACACAAAGCTTGTCTATATTGTAGAGAAACCCATTTAGGAGATGATATTCAGCCTTACCACCACCTTCTTCTATATGAATTTGGCTCTATAGCTGTTGAAACACCTCTTTAAAGTCCTCATATTCTATGTATGCCTCTTGTATGAATCATGGGTGAAAGGATCCATGTGCATAAGAGTTCCCAAAGTTGTGATGTTATATGTGGGTGGAATTTAAAGCATGTCTAATAACTTATTAGTGCTACCATTCTTATGTTTGATGACTAGATGAAATTGCTCCAAAACCCCATCCACTTGTAATGTCTGGTTTGTTGAAGATTACTTGGGGCCTACAAATACTATAGTGTTTGCATATCAATGTGGATAATGGTTTCTTTTCATATTAGATAGTGCTTCCACTTCTTAGAAACTTGAACTGGGGCATAGATTTCCTAATCATGTGTAAAGTAATTCAGGACTCCCCCATGAAACATATCAAAATGATAGTATACATGATTACCTCCATGCATCAAAACCACTCCCATAACGTATCCACTTGCATCTATATCCACTTTGAAATGATTCTACAAGTTAGGAAATGTGAGAAATAATTCTTTAATAATCTTTCATTTTAACTCATTGAAAGTTTGATAATGATTCTTTTCTCACTGGAGTGGCACAAATACCACTGAAAAGGATGCTATGAAATTTCGTAGGTACTGAGATGCTCTGAAAAATATCCTAAATTCAGTGACATTAGTAGGAACTGGCCACTTGATGATGTCCCCCATCTTCACGAGATCTATCTTGAGTTCCTCTCCACCTATCACGTACCCCGAATACACCAATCACTATTGAGAAAAATCAAATTTCTTAAGGTTAACTAGCAGTTGATTATTTTTTAGAGTATCTAACACCTACACGAGATCTGAAATGTGATTTCCTAGGTAGAGTTATAAACCAATATGTCATCCAAATACACTCTTACAAATGAATCTAAATAGGGACGCAATACATCACTCATAAATCATATAAATATATCTAGTGCATTACATAAAGCAAAAGGCATGATCAACCATTGATACAAAAATTACCTTGTCTTGAAGGTGGTCTTCCACGTATCTTGTTCTTTAATGCATACCTGGTGGTATCCTGATTTGAGGTCTAACTTAGTGAAGTACATTTTCCAAGTGTCATCTTTCTTGGGTAATTTGATGATAGGTGAACCACAAGGTGGGGTGCTTGGTCAAATTAATCCCTGCTCCAGTAGCTACTACACATTTTTCTTCACTTTGTTTTCTTCTATAAAAAATTGTCTATACAAACCCAATATTTGGTAATGGGGAGTTAGGGAACAACTGTATCTTGTGCTCCACTTCCCTCTTAGGTGGAAACCCTTTAGGATCTTATAAAACTCCCCTATATTCCTAAAACAACTCCTCCAACTCTTATTTATTATCTTTAGTACATCCCTCCAGTGATGACTTTACTCTTACTCTTCTTGGTTGATTCTCTTTTAAGAAAAAAAATACATACTCCTTACTAGAACTAATCAACTTTTTGGATTGGTTGGCACTTACTAGTGAGATATTCAATTTATGCATTGTTGATGTAAGAATTCCCATCCTTGATAAGGTGGTACTGATTTTATCTCCACATGAAGATTGGATCCCTCTTCTACATGTAAGGGCTTCCAAACACTACACCACACATGTCTAGGGGTACTGCATCTAACTCCACTTCATTAATAAAATATGCACATATAGAAAATTTGATCTTACATTGTTTAGTGAATTTTATCTCTACATCCTTATTCAGCCATCCCAATGGATACAGGCTTGGATTATCATGAACCTCCAACCCAATCTTATTGACTAGATCATTTGAAATGAGGTTGACCTATGAACTTGAATCAAATAGAACGTCTACCTCGATCTTTTTGACCTAGATATTAATGTCAATGAGTTTATTCATATCCTTATTTTCCTTGTGATGAAGGATACTCATATTTACCTCCTTCTACACTGAAGTGCAGACAATATTCTCATCCACATATGAGCTAATATCTACCCAGTTTCCTGAATCCATGCCTGATCGATTCATCTTCTTGGCATCCTTCTTACAGTTCTTTGGATTCAACTCTAGATGTATCCTCCAACATTTATCTTTAGTGTTACCATCAATATTGTAATGGTTCAATGATTGATTGGATCCTTACACTAATGTGCAATGGCTACCATCTTCTTATCTTTTCTTTTTCACTTCTTATTCCCCTTCTTAGAAGCTTCTTGGTGATCTTTATGTTTAGAACCACTTGGCTATCCTTTCTTATGGCCTATGTTCTCTAGTTACTGTGCTTGCACATCGGCCTCATCAATGGTCCTAGGTTTGAAGAGAATCACTTGATTTCATAAATGAATGTGTGGACCCCCCAAATAATTGAGAAGTATATCTAGGTTTTTGGGAGAGATACCCAACATGATCACCATCTTTTGAATTTAGTGGTGTACTCTTGCACACTTTTCACTTGCCTCTACTTGAAGTGATTCCAATGGATCCAATGGTCCTCTACATACCCAATAGGGTATAAGTAAGACACGATGAGGGTTTTAAAATCCTCCCACTTAGTTATTATAGATCACCCTCTAGCCTAAGTGTCTTTGTGTGGATTTCCCATTAGGTTAGTGCATGACCCTTTAGTTTTAGTCAGGAAAATTAAATATTATGCTATTCATCTATATTATGGACATTGAAATACAATTCTAACTGTTGCATCCAATTATTTAACTTAACAAAATCAATCTCACCTTGATAGGGATTGATATCCACTTTTTCTTCCATTTTAAACAAAATCCGTGAAGGAGTTATGGTACTGGAACTTGGCTTCTCTTTCTTGGGCTCTTTTTTAGACTCCTTTTCTAGGTCTTCACTATCTCCAAGTTTGTCATCCGATCCAAATTCTGAGTTAGAGCCACCAACCTTCCCGAAAGGTATGTAATTGTTTGCTAGATCTGCCATGAGGGGGGCCATGTTGCAAGATATATCAATGACTTTCTCTTCTAGCCTCACAAATATCTCTTCTATTGCATCCCAAGGGTTGTCATGAACATTCTCATCCACCATCACTAGGGTTCTACAAATTCCTTCTTAAGCAAATTCCTATATTCCATAACTTTCCACAAATACCCCAAAGAAACCTGGCTCTGATACCAATATTATTTGTAAATTGTCGTGGATATTCCACTGGAACATCTCATCACAACAGATCTTATATTATTCTAAAAATATTTTATTATCAGGATTGCTATAGATATCTTCAACTTAGTGTCCATCTTCTCTAAAATTTTAGTCCAAAAGGGACTGAGACATTTGGTATCTGTGTCTGAGATGATGCTTCTTGGTATCCCAAAGTGCACATTGACCTATTCAAAGAACATGTTTGAATATTATTTTCCTTTTATGGTATTTTTCCAAAGCATAAGAATGAACATCTTGTAAAACCTATCAACCAACGCAAACAAATAGTCATGTCCCTTCTTGGTTTTTGGAAAACCACCACAAAATCGACGGAAATGCTTTTCCAAGGTCAAGTGCGTACAGGTAAGGGATGGTATAAAACTTGATTTCTATTACCAGTCTTGTTGGTACAACACAGTATACAACCTCTAATATACCGAGCTACATCTTCTTTCATTCTAGGTCAATACACATGCCTTTGTAATTTGATAACTGTCTTTCCAACACCAAAACTTCCTACAACCTTTGAGGTGTGAGCCTCTCTAATAAGCTGCAATATTTGATCTTTAGGAACACAGAGATTGTCTATATTGTAGAGAAACCCATTTAGGAGATGATGGTCATCCTTACTGTCACCTTCTTCTATATAAATTTGGCCCTGTAGCTGTTAAAACACCTCTTTAAAGTCCTCATATTCTATGTATGCCTCTTTGTATGCATCATGGGTGAAAGGATCCATGTGCATAAGAGTTCCCAAAGTTGTACTATTAGATGTGGGTGGCCTTGAAAACATTTTTAACAACCTTTTAGTGTTACCGTTCTTATGTTTGATGACTAGATGAAATTGCTCCAAAACCCCATCCACTTGTAATTTCTGGTTTGTTGAAACTTACCTGCGGCCTACAAATACTATAGTGGTTGGCAATCAATGTGGATAATGTTTTATTTTCCCATTAGATAGTGCTTCCACTTCTTAGTATCTTGAACTAGGGAATATGGTTCCTGATCATATGTAGGGTAGTTCAAGACTCCCCGATGAAATAGATCAAAATGATAGTATACCGGCTTACCTCCCTACATCAAGAACACTCTCATAACATATCCAATTGCATCTGTATGCACTTTGAAAGGCTTCTACAAGTTAGGTAATGTGATAAATAGTTCTTTAATAATCTTTTGTTTTAACTCATTGAAAGATTGATGTTGATTTTTTTCTCATTGGAGTGGCAGAACTACCACTGAAAATGATGCTATGAAATTTTGTAGGTACTTTGATGCTCCAAAAAATCTCCTAACTTCAGTGAAATTAGTAGGAACTGACCACTTGATGATGTCCCCCATCTTCACGAGATCTATCTTGAGTTCCTCTCCACCAATCACGTACCCCGAATACACCAATGATTGCTGAGAAAAATCACGTTTCTTAAGGTTAGCTAGTAGTTGACGATTTTTTAGAGTATCTAACACCTACATGAGATGTGAAATGTACTTTCCTAGGTGGAGCTATAAACCAATATGTCATCCAAATACACTATTACAAATGGATCCAAATAGGGACGCAATACATCACTCATAAATCACATAAATGTAGCTAGTGCATTACATAAACCAAAAGGCATGACCAACAATTGATACAAACCTTATCTTGTCTTGAAGGATGTCTTCCAGGCATATTTTTATTTAATGCATACCTGGTGGTATCCTGATTTCAGATCCAACTTAGTGAATTACTTGTCGTGTCACAACTGGTCTAAAAAATCATTGATGTTGCGTAGAGGGTATTCATTCTTGAGTGTGATCTTGTTCAAATCTCTATAGTTGATACACATTCGCCAAGTATCATCCTTATTGGGTACTATGATGATAGGTGACCCTCAAGGTGGGCTGCTTGGTCAAACTACTCTTTGCTCCAGTAGCTACTACAACTTCTTCTTTAATTCATTTTCTTCTAGAATAGATTGTCTATACAACCCAATATTTTGTAATGGGGAGTTAGGAAACAACTGTATCTTGTGCTCCACTTCCCTATTAAGTGGAAACCCTTTAGGATCCTAGAAAACTCCCCTATATTCCCGCAACAAATCCTCCAATTATTTTTTCATCTCTTTAGTACATCCCTCCTGTTAGTCCTTAACTTTGTTTTTGAATGTTGGATTTCCTTAATCCATGTTCTACCCCTTTTTCATAATTTTTATTAAACTTTGTTTTTTTCCTTTCTTGGCTTGAAAGTATGATTCCATTCTTTTTCTGCACGTTTTAAATGTTTTTGAAGTAATTAAAAGTTAGGATATAATATGATAGATTCTTTCTATCACATCACATGTCCTTTTCCCTCGTTTAAAATTTCAAAATTGCCAAAGTGGAAAGGGCGCTACAAGAATAATGTTATTCTTGTAGCGCCAGGGTATTCATTATTCTTCATGCGCCAACTTCATGAGAACATGACAGATCGTGTCTGAGATATTTTCCTAAGAAGCTACCATCACTAATGATCAATATCAGGTCGTGGATGTGATAAAATATTCATTTGCAAAAATCGGGTTGTGCGCCTTCATCATTCCTTTTGCAGGTTTACATAATATCATTAAATTGTACTAACAAATCATCTCCAACCCTATATCAAATTCACCTTTGTTCTATGTTATATCTGCAGGAATTGAAAGTTTTTACTAAGATCCTTTTTCAACGGATTTAAAGATGTAATTACAAACAAATACCTTGCTCGTAGCAAAAGCATTGAAAAGGATTAACACCAGAAATTAAAAGTGAGACTGATTAGCCTTATTTTCAGTCAGTCTGTTTGAACAACCATTTAAATGTGGTGATCATGTGGTGCTAAGTACAGATGATGGACGTATCGCTGTTGCAAGTGGACCCGTTACATAAATTAAGGATTCCTCTGTGACTCTTTATTTATCCCATCAACTAAGACCGCCAGGGAGTAAAGAGCATGAATTGATCAGGCAAGTTTGGTTCATGAATCTCCAACAAAAGACTTCTTAGACCAAGAAGCGATAATTGTGATGCAGACATATATTGAAATAATATATGCTACAGGAGGTAATGAGACTGAAAAACATGCAAAGTTAATGGTTGTTGTTCAAACAATCTTGGTTGGATTAAGAATTTCAAGGGAAAATTAATATCTACAATACCAATTGTCGATTTTGGTACCAAGGATGGAGAGAAACAATTATTAATTTATGAGATGGTTTTATTCCCATGGAAATCTATTAGAGGATTTGATGATTCCCTTGGAGCACATAAGTCCTCTTGCTCAAGAGTATTTTTTACTTCTACATCATATCTTCTACCTTCTTCTCCCATTCAAACAAGAGTACAGGAACACATGGTTGTTAACAATATGGATGCAATTTTTGCAACAAGATAAAGAAAAAGGAAAATACAAAGAAAAGATTAAAAGAAGAAAGACAGAAATCAAATCAGGCAATACTCTGTTTTTTTCCTGTTTTAGTCCTTATCTTCAAGAGCCGTTTCTGAAACGATGGAGATGAATTCTTTGAAACCAAAAGAGTTTTTTGTTTGGAATAGGTCCCTTCACAAAACCTCTCTTGGTTTTTACAAAACTATCACAGTTTAAGAGTTTCAAATATATTGTGGAGGCCTATTTTTCAGAGATTTCACAATAAATGATTTCCTGTTTTAGTGACCAATTTTTGGCGAGATTTCAAAGTAGATGGAGATGAATATTTAGAAACCAAAAGACGTTTTTTGTTGGGAACGAGCCCCTTCACAAAAAAAATATTTTTGTTTTTACACATATATCACAATTTGGGAGATACAAAGAAATTCTTGGACCTTATTTTTCAGGAATTTGCTAGATTTATTTTCATAAAAAATCTCATAGACAAAAGTTGATAAGCCACCTCATCAATTCAATTTGGAGATCGGATCTGATCTCCTCCTTGATTATTTGAAACAAAAAACTAAATATGGATGAGGAGGTTTTCAGATCCATTTCTTTTGGATCTTGATAATTATGTACTCTTTCTATATAAATTCTGTAGAAGGAGAAGTGAGAGGGAATGAGTTGGGAAATCAATGGTTATTTTTTGTGAAGACTCCTCTGTGAGGAAAATAAAATATTTTCATATTGGCACTAAATGGAAAAGAAATTTTGATGGTTAGAAATTATTTTCATGTTATTATCTTCTTCTTTTTCTTACTTGGATGCTTTTTTATCTGTTGCTAAGCATATGATATCTTTGTTGTGAGTAATATAGTAAAAATTTTGTTGTTTAAATTGTTCATAACTAAGAGTTTCTTTCAAGTTTCATGTTCTTATTTCTTAATGATATATGGGAATGAGAAATCTATGTGTGAGTGGACAGACTGAAAACTCATATATATTTCTTTCTTCATTTACTTTTTACCATATGATTTATCAAATTGTCTGTCATTTACTAAGCTAGTGAGATATTTATTTGCCTTTGTACATTGAGAATTATATCCTTATTGTATCTTTGAACCAACCTTCAACAATTTCTAAATCCTATTCAAAACCTTTATAAAATACCATTGCATGACTTGATGATGCACTAGCTTCCCTTTCATAGTCAAGAGCAACTTTAGGGACTAACATCTTTTGGCGCCGTTGTCGGGGACGGAGGAACAAAGAATTTATCCCTGGGAGAACGACAACAATCAATTCTAGCTCTTGATGGTGAACATGAGTTGGACACTTTTTATGACTGTATCATTCACCTGGTGACTACATGAAGGAAGAATCCATTGGCAACTCAACTGATCCAAGATGTCGAAGGCCATGGAAGCCATTTTGGCTCATAGTTTTGCTCCATTTGATTTCTCCGGTATTCATGGTTTTCCAAATGTTGTGCCTACTATGCATGAATGGGGATACTACCTTTCGAGGTTCCGAGGAGATGATCACGATCATCCTGCACAACACTTGATTGATTTTCATCAATACATGGACTGACTTGATATTCATCATGAAGATGTATTTCTAAAAATGTTTATGTACTCCTTGGAAGGAGAGGTGAGACAATGGTACCTGTATCTTCCTATTTCTAGTATTTCATCTTTAAAGTATTTGCATGATGATTTTCATTCATATTACAATAAATTTAATCCGGTTGAGAGTCTTTTTGAGCATTGTTGTGAGGGATATGCATTATATACTCAATATTCAGTAACTAATCCTTCTAGTAGTGCAAATGAAAGGTATGATTATGTTGATGAAGAGAAATAAGAGTTATTATCAGTTCTATCTTCTTCTTATTATGATTTACAAAAGGAGGACTGTAGTAATGAAATTCATGTAGATATATGTTAGGCCTATGAATCTCATGATGAATTTGACACTTGTCAACATGTTTATGATAACTCTTATATGAATGTTCATCCTTATGAAGAATGTGTTCTTGAGATTCTTTGTGAAAATAATTTGTTGACTGAAAAAACTCTTGTTGAAGACCATATTGTTGATGAGGAAGAACAACAAGTAGATGTAGATACATCTGATACTTTTTCAGATGTGTCTAATGGTCAAAATTCTATTAACAACCAGGGAACATATTTATATTAATCTTTCAAGATGATCATGAAACAAATGTCTCTGAATTTCAAATTTTAGAAAAATTTTCAAATCAACCTACATACGATGAATATGATGATGATATTGAAGTCCTAGATCCATATGTCTATGATGTAGTAGGATTTGACCAACAATTGCATGGAGATATTGAGTCCATTGTCCATGAGGATCCAGAGCCAGTGTATGATAGCTATGCATCTGAAGGCAGCGTTGAAGATGAGGATCAAGCTCTTGATTCTCATGATGATAATGTTGTTTTGAACAATGTTATCCAAGAAGCATATGTGCAGGTTCCAGATAATTTTGATAAAACAAGTGATCTTCAAATGAATTATTCTCTCATAAATGGAGCATAAATCATAGAGAAACAAAATGGTTTCTTTTATCAGTTGGAGATGCAACACAAATGGAAGGATCATGTGGCTGTCTACATGGAGTTCATATTTTCACTAGTTCAAAGTTTTGCATTTTTTGGAATTAGAACAAATTGTAGTTGTAAGTATTGGCTTCCCACTAGCTTTATGCTACAAAAATTTCATCTTTTTTGCATTAACTCATTAAGCCGCAAATGGGTTGGCCATTCTATCACTCTAGTGTTTGATTGGCTATATTGGCAATTTCATATTGCATGATCAAATTTCTCCTACCGGTTGCATCCGAGCAGTTTGTTTTCATTGCATCTAAGCAGTTTGTTTTCATTTTATTGGTATGATCAGTAACAAAGACTCCATAGCCCAATGGAAAGACTACTTGTAGTTTTGTGGTTGTTTTTGGATTGGAAATAAAGGAATGGCTGGACAGGGAAATAATTATAGTAAAAGTTGATGATGATCAGGGATATGAAGGCATTGGTCAACCAGTTCTTAAAGTTTCACCATGAAACTTTATCCCCAGAAAGAGACAATGTTAGTCCTTAATTTTGTTTTTGACAGTTGGATTTAATTAATCCCCGTTCTACCCACTTTTCATAATTTTTATTAAACTTTGGTTTTTCCTTTCTTAGCTTGAAAGTATGCTTCCATTATTTTTTTGCACATTTTAAATGTTTTTGAAGTAATTAAAAGTTATGATATAATATGATAGATTCTTTCCATCACATCACATGTTCTTTTCCCTCGTTTAAAATTTCAAAATTTGCAAAGTGGAAAGGGCACTACAAGAATAACGTTATTCTTGTAGCGCCAGGGTATTCATTATTATGCATGCGCCAACTTCATGATAACGTGATAGATCGTTCTCGAGATCTTTTCCTAAGAAGCTAGGGTCACTAATGATGAATATCAAGTCGTCGATGTGATAAGATATTCATTTGCAGAAATCGGGTTATGCACCTTCATTAGTCCTTTTGCAGGTTTACATAATATCATGAAATTATACTGACATATCAAGTGCAACATGTTGATTAAGGTTGGTTGTCATTGATGTCAACCCTTGAAGAAAGCCCCGTAGAACAAAGGTTTGGGTAATGGACCCAAGATTGTTTGATGTAAATATGACTCATTATTGTTTTGTCATGGTTGATAAAAATATGGATGAACTCCAAAGTGGTCCCCTTATGGTGAAAGCCCTCATGGGAATACACTTTGTGGAGTAAGAGAACCCATGCTTAATTGTGGAATAATGAGATGAAGGGCAGTGAATTTTTCAGGGAAACTATCCTATATGGATAGTTCTTGTCATGCCATTTCCGGTGGTATGTAGAACGTCACATAACTCCTCACAGTTAGAGAATTATGACCATGTGAAGTTGGAGAACCCAGGTTTGGGTAATGGACCCAAGTTTGTTTGATGGATAACGGTATGATTTTTGCTATATTTGAAGGTAATACTATTCTAGATGGATATTACATGTCATTCCATTTATTGTGGTATGTGGAATGCCACATAAATCCTCACGGTTTGAGAGTTATGGCCTTACGAAGTTGGAGGACCCTCATATGTCATCTAGAAGCCCCAAAAGGTCAAAGTAGTCAAAGTGGTTTAAGAGATTTTAAAAGGTAAATAATAA
>ML776835.1:309450-354140 GCA_009831015.1 Picea engelmannii | reverse complement strand
AAGCATCTTTCATTGTAACTACCTTCTTTTTCTTCACTAGCATGTCAACTGTAGACTTGAATTTTTGTAGGAGTTGTACAACTTCAACTATTTCTCTTTGTGTAGATTCTATGAACAAATCAATATTAGGTAGGTCATCATCAATCCTTGTTGGTTCTTCCCCCATTTCTACGCTTGACAAGTGATATGGACCTACATGTGCTTTCCTTGGATTCACAATTACTTTAAACTTGAAATCCTAGAAAAGTAATATCCATATGTAGATTCTTCCTTGGTGAACACGATTATTGACCTAACACTTTAAAGCTTGGTTTTTTGTAAAAAATTATAAATGGGTTAGCCAATAAGTAATCTCTAAATTTCTATAGTGAAAAAATAATCCAAAATCCTTCGCTTTCAATGGTCGAATCATTTTTCTTAGCCTTGTTTTGTTTTCAACTAGCATAATATTTGAAATGGTTGATGTTGTGTTTTCATGGCTGTGCTCGAACAATCCCTACTACTATGTTTGAATCATCAACATGGACATGAAATTTATTTGATTGGTATGTGAATCTCAATATTAGAGACTCAACCAATTTTTTCTTCAAACACTCAAAGGGATCTTAGCAGTTGATGCTCCAATGGAATTCTATATCATTATTCAGTAGTTCATTTAGGGAGACAATTATATCAAAATAGTGTGTAATAAAATTTCTATAATATCCAGTGTCACCCAAAAGAATTCTAATTTATTTTGGATTAGTCAAAGGTTTTAGGTCTATGATAATATTATCTTTGAAGTATCAACTGTAATTCCTCATTACATACTACATGTCCAAGAAATATACCTATGGGCATAGAAAATATACACTTCCTTATGTTCAAATGTAGTTTGATTTGTCTATATCTTTCTAGTAACATCATTAACCAATGAATATGATCCTTGAGTAGACTATAAATAGTACAACCATCAAAGTGTATAATCATAGTCTTAAAGATTGATTTGTAAACTGTCGTGGATATTCCATTGGATAGTTCATCACAAAAGATCTAATAAAATACTAAAATCTTTACTGTGAAGGTTCATTTTCTCTAGATCTTAGATTCTTTAATTTATGGCTTTCTACTTAAATCGTATGAAATGACTGAAATGAAAAAAATAGAGAGCATAAATAAATACTCACACACCATCCATAAATAAACACAACATATAACCTGGGAAACCCAATGCAAGAGAAAACCCAGCTAGAAGGTGAGGCCGCTCTACTATCTTTTCTTCAAATGCAAGTACAAAGAAATATGCACTCTTTGTGGAGTTTCTTTTGACACTGTGGCTTGTATGTCTACTATATAATCTCTTCTACTCTATTATGCTCTAAAAAATACCACTCCTAGGTGCTCTGCTCATCTATGGAACAAATACAATGCTAAAGAATGTAACCCCTTCTCCTCCTAGCGACCTGGTATTTAACATTGCCCAGTAGCCATATATGGGTATGTTTTTGACTTCCTCAACCCTCAATTGTGATAAGGTTTTATACCTTCTAGAATATTATTGAAATTCCTACGTGGATGGACCCATATGCATGAGTAATGGTGGCTGATGTGGCATCCACTAGTACCATGGTGGTCAACATAGTAGGTAAACTTGTAGGAGGCATAACTTTTGCATACGAGCTCTAATTGACTCAATTTTTGTATTGTTGGAAAGGTATCGATGTGTAGAATAACATCAATGGGTCCTAGAAAAAATTAGAAAATCTTTGACCCACTTTTTTTTTTTTTTTTTTCGTTTGATGACTCAAAATGGCTCCAGAAGGTTTCAAACCCCAATTTTCCAAACCGGGACATGCCATTAAAATGACCCTTCAAGATGATTCCTCCAATTTTTTCCTCTCTGAAAGCATCGATATAAATGAAAAATACTATAATGATCCAATCCATATCATACATTCCCATTTAGGGAGGATTTTAGTCCCCAAAATATTTACTAAATGAGGTGAGGAAATTTTTCCTCCACCTTCTCCCTAGAGTACCACTTTTATTTGATTCGAAGTTGTCTTTTCAACCAAATCTTCCAAAGGTCATGCAACCCTTATCTTGTAGTTCTGGACTTATTTTGAAAAATTGTGTCCTCTTCCAACTCTTCCTCAACATCTAGTGCTAATTCCTCTATGGAAGGTAGGACTTGATCCTCCTCTTGATCCAACATGGAAGGATCGCATAGTTTGAGATTCTCCACATTCACTACTGAGTAAATATGAATGTATGGGGGTAGACTGAGTCTGTAGGTGTTATTTCCCACCTTCTCTAATGTATGAAAATGTCCATAATGTAGAGCCTTGATCTTCTTACCAGGTCCTTGTAGTCTTTCCTTGTTCAGTGGTAACCAAACTCTGTCTCCCACTATGAATGACTTCTCAGTTCTGTGTTGATCATGTATGACCTTGTATTTTTCCTCTGAATTCTTCAACATCTCCTGTACTTGTAAATGGATTTTACTAATATTCTCAAAAAACAATTCTGCTCTTAATGCATCTCCTATGAGGTCCTCCCTCTCTCCTCCTTGCTATCCATATACAACATCCAAGGGTGAAGGTGGAAAATATCTAAAACAAGTTTCAAAAGGTGAGTTACTAGTAGAAGTGTGGGCCGATCTATTATAAGAGTGTTCTATGCAGATTATATTTTCATCCTAGTTCTTTGGATGCTTTTAATTATAACCCCTCAAAAGTTGCACCAAAGTTCCGTTGACTAATTATGTATGACCATCTATATGTGGAAGGAATGTGTTAGATCTCTTCAACTTAGTGTCCATATTCTCCCACAACATAGTCCAAAATGTACTGGGAAATATGGTATCCTTGTCTGACATGATGCTCCTTGTTTCCCAAAGTGCACCCAGACCTGTTCAAATAACATGTTTGCTGCTTCTTGTCCTTTGATGATATTTTTACAAGGCATGAGAATGCACATCTCGTTGAACCTATCAACTACCACAAATAGATAGTCATGTCCATTGGTTGCTGGTAAACCTCCCACAAAATCCATGGAGATACTTTCTCGAGGTCAAGTGGGTATAGGTAAGGGATGGTATAGACCTTGATTCCTGTTACTGGGCTTGTTGGTACAAAAAATTATACACCATCTAATATACTGTGCTACATATTCCTTCATTTTGGGCCAATACACATACCTCTGTAAGTTGGCAATTGTCTTACCAACACCAAAATGTCCTATAATATTGGAGGTGTGAGCCTCTCTAATAAGCTGTAGTAATTCACCTTTAGGGACATAGAGCTTGTTGGGATTGTAGAGTAATCCATTTTGAAAATGATAGTAATCTTGTATGTCACCTTCTGCTATATGAATTTGGCTTTGTAGCTGTTAAACACCTCCTTGAATTCCTCATCTTCTATGTATGGCTCTTTGTATGCATCATGGGTAAAAGGATCCATGTGCATCAGAGTTCCCAAAGATGTAAAATTGGATGTGGGTGGCCTTGAAATCATGTATATGAACTTGTTTGTGTTTTCCTTCTTATACTTGATGACTAGATGAAATTGTTGTAAAAACCACATCCAGTTGTAATGTCTAGTTTGTTGTAGATTACTCTATGCCTACAAATATTGTAGTGGCTAGTGATATGTGTGGATGATGGTCTCCCTGCCTATTAGATAGTTCTTCCACTTCTTGAAAAATTGAACTATGGCATAGATTTCCTTGTCACATGTGATCTACCCATGTAATTTTGTAGATCTATTCAACTTAGTGTCCATATTCTCCCACAACATAGTTCAAAATGTACTAATAAATTTGGTATCCCTGTCCGAGATGATGCTCCTTGGTATCCCAATATGGACCTAGACCTATTCAAATAACATGTTTGTTTCTTCTTTTCCTTTGATGTTATTTTTACAAGGCATGAGGACGCACATATTTCTGAACCTGTCATCTACCACAAATAGATAGTCATGTCCTTTCCCGGTTTCTAGTAAACTTCCCACAAAATCTATGGAGATACTTTCCCGACGTTGAGTGGGAATAGGTAAGGGATGGTATAGACCTTGTTTCCTGTTACTAGGCTTGTTAGTACAACAAAGTATACATCCTCTAATATACCGTGCTACATCTTCTTCCATTTTGGGCAAGTACACATACCTCTATAAGTTGGCAACTATCTTCCCAACACCAAAATGTCCTGTAATATTGGAGGTGTGAGCCTCTTTAATAAGATGCAGTCATTCACCTTTAGGTACATAGAGCTTATCAAGATTGTAGAGTAATCCATTTTGCAAATGATAGTCAACATTTTTGTTACCTTCTGCTATATGAATTTGTCCCTATCGCTTCTAAAACACCTCCTTGAAGCCCTCATCTTATGTGTATGTCTCTCTGTTTGCATCATGGGTAAAAGGCTCCATGTGCATCAGAGTTCCCAAATATGTAAACTTGGATGTGGGTGGCATTTAAAGCATGTCTACCAACCTATTTGTGTTATCCTTTTTATACTTGATGACTAGATGAAATTCCTATAAAAACCCATCTAGTTGTAATGTCTAGTTTGTTGTAGCTTACTCTAGTCCTACAAATATTGTAGTGGCTAGTGATTTGTGTGAATGATGGTGTCCCTACCCATCAGATAGTGCTTCCACTTCTTGACAAATTGAACCAGGGCATAGAGTTCTTGTCACACGTACGGTAATTGAGAACTCCCCCATGAAATATTTTAGAATGATAGTATACATGCCTTCCTCCTTGCATCAAAACAGATCCCATGACATACCCAATTGCATCTGTCTCCACTCCGAAAGTATTTTGCAAGTTTGGTAATGCAAGAATTGGTGCTTGATCAATCTTTATTTTCATCCCATCGAAATCCTTATGATGATTCTTCCCCCATTGGAAACTCATTATGGCATGGAGTGGTGTAGTTACTGCTGAAAATGAAGCTATGGAATTCCACAAGTATTGTGATGCCCCAACAAAACTCCTAAATTTAGTGAAATTTGTAAGAATTGGCCATTTCATGATGGCCTCCATATTTGTGGGATATATCATGAGATCCTCTCCACCAATCACATACCCCAAATACACAAAAGACTATTGAGAAAAATCACATTTATTGAGGTTAGCCAACAAATGGCACTTATTCAGAGTATCTAACACCCACATGAGATGTGAGATGTGCTCCTCCCAGGTATAACTATAAAATAGTATATCATCCAAATAGACTATAACAAATGAATATAGATTTGGGCGTAATACATCATTCATTAGTCTCATAAATGTAGCTGGTGCATTACATAAAACAAATATCATGACCAACCATTCATACAAAACTTGCCTTGTCTTGAAGGTAGTCTTCCAAGTGTCTTCTTTCTTGATGCGTACCTAGTGATATATTGATTTGAGATCCAAATTGGTGAAATATTTTGCATGCTGCAAATGATCTAACAGATCATTGATCGTAGGAAGAGGGTACTGATTTTTTAATGTAATCTTGTTCAATGCTTTATAGTCGATACAGATTCTTCAAGTCCCATCCTTCTTTGGTGCAATTATGATAGGTGACCCACAACGTGACATGCTTGGTGAAATCACACCTTTCTCCAACAACTGTTGCAACTGCTTCTTCAATTCATTTTCTTATAGAATGGATTATCTATATAGCCCAATATTTGGAAATGTAGAGTCTGGAAATAACTATATTTCGTGCTCCATTTCCCTCTTGGGTGGTATCCTTTTAGGCTCTTGGAACACTCCTCTGTATTCCTATAGAAAATCCTCCAAATTATGTTTCTACTCTTTCAAACACCCCTCTAGGGATGCCTTTAATCTTATCGACTCATCCTCTGTGTGATTTTATCTTAAGAAAAGTAAAAAATATTTCTTACTGGAACTAATCAACTTCTTGGATTGGTTGGCACTTACCAATGAGATATTTTAATTGCTTTTATGAGTGTTGATGATGTAGGACTTCCCACTTCCCATCCTTTATTATTCGGTACTAGTTGGATATCTACATGAAGATTTCATCCCTCATATGCATGTAGGGGCTTCCAAACACTACTCCACGTAGGTCAAGGGGTATTATTTCCAATTCCACTTCATCAATAAAATCAACACTTACAACAAATTTAATCTTACATTGTTTCGTTACCTTGATCTCAACATACTTGTTTATCCATTCTAGTGGATATGGGATAGGATGATCGTGAACCTTCAATCCAAGCTTGCTGACCAAATATGTTTCTATGAGATTATCCTGTGAACTAGAGTCCAACATGGTGTCTATATGGTTTTCTTGACCTGGATCTTGATGTGGAAGAGTTTGGTCATCTCCTTCTCTTCCTAGTGATGAAGGCTACTTAGATTCACCTCCTTCTGCATTGATGTGCATATAATATTCTCATCCACATCAGATATGATTTCAAAATAATTGCTTGAATATGTGGATAAAATATTCTTTTTCTTCAAATCCTTCTTGCAGTTCTTGGGGTTCAACTCTAGATGTAGTTTCCAACACTTTTCCTTAGTGTGCCCATCAATATTGCAATGGTTACAATGGTTGCTAGGATCCTTTCACTTATGTGCAATGGATGTCATATTCTTATCCTTTCCCCCTTTTGACTTCTGCTTCCCCTCCTTGGAAGCTTCCTAGTGCTCCTTTTACTTGAAATCACTTGGATACCCTTTCTTGTGGCCTATGTTTTCCAAATACTGTGCCTATATACCTGCCTAATCCACTGTCCTTGGATTGAAAAACATCATTTTATTTCATAGAGGGTTGTGTAGATCCCCCAGATACTTGAGGAGTACATCTAGGATATTGGGAGAGGTACCCAACATCATGGTCATGTTTTTTTCACTCAATGGTGTACTCCTATACACTTTTCCCTTGCTTCTACCTGAAGTAGTGTCATGCCAGATCCATTGGTCCTCTACATACCTGTAGGTAGAATTGGGACTTGATGAGGTTTTGAATTCCTCCCACCTAGTTGTTGGAGGAACACCCTCTATCCTAAGTTCTTCCATATTGCTTTCCCACCAGGTTAAAACATAGCCCTCTAACTTCAATATGGAAAATTATATCTTTTGTTCTTCATCTATATGGTGAACACTGAAATAAAATTCTAGTTGTTTCCACCATTGATTCAATTTTAATGCAATGATATCAATTTGGTATGGCTTTATGTACACTTTTAATCCCATATTGAACAAATACCATGAAGGGTTTATGGTATTGGAACTCAACTACTCTTTCTCAGGTTCTTTCTGCACTCCTTTTCTGGGTCTTCGTTATCCCCTGGTTTCCTGTTTGATCAGATCTATGAGTTTGAGCCTCCAAATTATCCAAATGGTCCGAGATTGATTTCTAGAGACACCATGAGGAGGGACATATTGTGAGATATGTCAGTGACTTGTTTGTTGGGTATCTTCTATATTCTTTGCATGTGTGTGTGTGGGTGCGTCACATTTGACAACTGCGTCTGAGGATCCCTCTAGTAGTTCTCTTTGTGTCGTGTGCACCGGGATATTCCTAGCGGGGTCCCAGGTGGGCCAGGTATACCCCCCCTGGTTACACATAGCATTCGACACCGAGTGGTAGTCCGGGGCAGGGCCCCAAAATGTTTAGTTTTGGGAGGTTTTTGCTATTTTGAGCGGTTTTCTAAATTAATCTTGGATTAAGGGATTAGGGTTTTGGTATCTACAGATTACCTAAAAACATTGTATATATTGTATGGTGAATGGTGAAATTCGATATAATGAATATAAGAAAGGTTTTCCCCAGTTGAGGGTTTCCAGTATAAATCTCTGTGTACTATGTGTATGAGCCATTGATTAAATTATGTTTTTCTTAAGAATATATATGCATTGCTTTACTTCACAGGTTTAAAACTTACATGTGGTATCAGAGCTCATTTTTGGCTTCAGAGGGACGCATTTTTTGTTGAGGGTTTGGCTCGATCTTGGTAGATCAAGTTTATCTTGGGTCTGTGGTAAACCTGGGTTTAGTGGGAGGTTTTGCAGTGGTTATTCAAGTGTATAAAGAGGAATGGCGAGCTCTTCTAGAATCGAGATAGAGAAGTTCAATGGTAAAAACTTTGAGCTATGGAAGCTCAAGATAGAGGACCTTCTTGTAGACAAAGAACAATGGATCGTTGTGGATCCTGGTACACAACCTACTGGTACGCAGCCTACTGGCACATAGACGACTATTACACAACCTACTAGTACACCACCTACTGGTATGTCAAAGGAAGATTGGGAGAAGTTGGACAGAAGAGCAAGGAGTACTATTTGACTATGCGTGGCAGATTCAATGTTGTTGAATGTCTCGGGAGAATCTACAACCAAGGAACTATGGAATAAGTCAGGGAGTTTGTATCAATCAAAGTCCCTAGTAAACAAGTTGTTTCTTCGAAAGAAGATGTATCATCTTAGGATGGAAGATGGAGATTCTGTGACAAAACATCTAAATGCCCTTAATACTCTGGTAAGTCAACTTGTCTATGTTAATATTACGATTGCAGAAGAAGATAAGTGTATTACTTTGTTATGTTCTTTGCCAAACTTTTGGGATAATCTGGTTGTAGCAATTGGTAGTACCACTCAATCTACATTGAAGTATGAGGATGTCATTTCATCCTTGTTATCTGAAGAGATGAGGTGGAAAAGCATGGATAGTCATAACACATATGCTTTATTTGTAAGAGGTCATACCCAAGACAAGAATATTGGTACTCCTTTGTGGGGGAGATCTAAATCTACAGGTATATCTAAGTATCCAGGAAAATCTTTGAGGAAATGCTGGAAGTGTGGTAAAAAAGGGAATTATAAGAAAGATTGCAAGTCTAAGAAGGTTGAAAAACCAAAGGGATCTGACAGTATCTCTTTAATAGAGGCGAAAACCTCCACTGAAGAAGGAGGTGATGCTTACATGGCTTCTACAGGTACACATGAAGACCGTGATGTATGGTTGATCGACTCAGGTGTGTCATACCATATGACTCCTCACAGGGAGTGGTTCTCTGAATATGAAAAATATGACGGTGGTGATGTATTCCTAGGATATGACTCGACAGAAAAAATCATGGGACGTGGAAGGGTTAAGTTGCTACTAAAATATGGAAGGATTAGAACTCTCCCTGGGGTTCTACACATTCCAAAATAGAGCCAGGAGCCTAATATCTGTAAGCAAGTTGGATGATGCAGGAGTGGATATTGTATTGGGAAAGGGCACTTGCAAGATGGTATGAGGAGCAATGGTGTTGATGAGGGGAGTTCGGTGTGGAACTCTGTACAAGTTGTTCAAAAGAACTTATACTAATGGGTGTAACAGTTCTGTTGTCCCCAAGAAGAGGAATGAAGGAGAAAATACCAATACTGTCCCTGAAAAGAAGACCATGTTGTGGCATCAAAGATTGGGGCATATTGGAGAAAAGGGCCTTTGAACACTACACGGTAAAGGTATGGTTGAAGGTATGTCTAATTGCACTCTGGATTTTGATTTCTGTGAACATTGCATATATGGTAAACAAAATCAAGTAAGATTCCCATCTGGTGCTACAAGAGAAAAGGGGATCTTAGAGTTGTTACACAATGATGTGTTTGACATGTTCTTCTTCCATCCCTAGGTAAATCTATGTATTATGTTTCATTCATAGATGATTTCTCAAGGAACACATGGATTTATTTTCTTAGAAAAAAATCTGAGGTATTTGATAAATTTAAAGAGTTTAAGGCTCTAGTAGAAAATCAGACAGAAAATAAAATAAAGGTATTGAGAATAGATAATGGTGGATAATTCCGCGGAAATGAATTCGAAGAATTCTGTAAGAAGTGTGGTATAGAAAGGCAGAAGACTACTCCATACACTCCTCAGCAGAATGGAGTTGCAAAAAGGATGAACATGACACTGATGGAAAAATCAAGGAGCATGCTCAGCGGTGCCGAGTTAGGACAGAAATTCTGGGCAGAGGTAGTGGGTAAAACATGTTACCTGGTCAATCGATCACCTTCATTAGCGTTGGATGATAAAACTCCACACGAGGTATGGATTGAAAAGAAACCCTCTCTTCAACATCTTAGAGTGTTTGGTTGTGATGCTTATGTACATGTTCCAAAGGAAAATAGGAGTAAGCTGGATAAAAAGGCTGAAAAGTGTATCTTTATTGGTTATAATGATGGTGTGAAAGGTTATAAGCTTTGGAACCTAGATACCAAGAAGACTATTTATAGTCGAGATGTTGTTTTCAGAGAGGTAAAGATGTTGTTTTCAGAGAAGAACCTGAGAAAATAGAGCTTGAGTTGGATGATGCAAAATCTGAATCATATGAAGAAGATGAAGCAGAAGAAGAAGAAGAAGAACCTCATACCCCAGTATTGAGGAGATTAGTGAGAGAAAGAAGGAAACCAGAAAGGTATAGTCCACTTGATTTCCATTCCAATTTTGCTTTATCTATTACAGATGATGATCCTAGAACTATCAGGGAAGCAGTGAATTCAGAGGATAGTAAACTCTGGAAGAAGGCCATGGTTGAAGAAATGGATGCCTTGGATAAGAATGAGGCATGGGATATAGTTGAGTTGCCAGCTGGAAGAAAATTTGTTGGTAACAAATGGTTGTTTAAGAAGAAGTTTAATGCATAAGGAAAAGTGGAGAAATACAAAGCTCGATTAGTAGAAAAAGGTTATTCCCAGGTAGAGGGAATTGACTTTGGTGAGATTTTTTCTCTTATTTCTAAGTTAACTTCTATTAGATTTATTTTAACTATTGCTGCTGCTTTTGATCTTGAAATGGAACAGATGGATGTGAAGACAACATTCCTACATGGGGATCTGGAAGAAGAAATCTACATGAAACAACCAGAAGTCTTTGTAGTGAAGGGGAAGAAAGAGGTGGTCTGTAAGATAAAGAAGTCACTATATGGTTTGAATCAACCACCCATGATGTGGTACCAAAATTTTGACACATACATCCTTGGATTGGGATTTGTGAGAAGCAGGGCTGATCACTGTGTACATTCCAAGCAGGTTGGTAATCACTTCATTTATGTAGTGTTGCATGTTGATGACATGTTGTTGGTAGGAAATAACATGGATGTTATCAAGGAGGTGAAATCACAACTATCCTCCAGATTTGACATGAAGGATCTCGGTGCTACTAACTTCATTCTGGGAATGGAAATTAAAAGAGACTGTGCAAACAGGAAACTCTGGTTGAATCAGAGAAAATATGTTGAGACGATATTGCAGAGGTTTAATATGCATGGAAGTAAACCAATCAAGGTTCCTATTCCTTTAGGTGTAAATTTATCTGCAGATCAGTGTCCCAAGACAAAGGAAGAAGAAGAGGACATGTCCCATGTTCCATATGCTAGTGTAGTTGGCAGTTTGATGTATGCAATGGTCTGTACTAGACCGAACATTTCACATGCAGTGGGACTTTTGAGCAGGTATATGTCAAAACCAAGGAAGGAGCATTGGACAACAGTAAAGAGGGTCTTCAAGTATTTGCATGGCACTACCAATTATGGATTGTGCTACCAAGGAAGACGAGGATTGGAAAGAGTGGTGGACATACATGGCTTTGTTGATGTAGAATGGGCTAGAGATATGGATCACAAAAGATCTACAAGTGGGTATGTGTTTAACCTATTTGGAGGAGAAATCAGTTGGATGAGAAAAAGACAGGATGTAGTGGCACTCTCAACTACAGAAGATGAATACATGGAAGCCACTCATGCAAGCAAGGAAGCAATATGGTTACAGAGATTGTGTTCAGGTATTGGGTTGGTACAAGAAGCAGTGAGATTAGATTGTGACAGTCAGAGTGCAATATTCTTGCCAAAGAACCCAACTTGGAAAAGAACCCAAAGAAAGCATATTGATGTTGAGTATCACTTTGTGAGAGACATGGTTGAGGAAAAGAAGGTGTTGTTGGAAAAGGTTGACACTTTAAAGAATGTTGCAGATTCATTAACAAAGTCCGTGAGCATAGAAAAGTTCTCCTGGTGTAGAGTAACAATGGGCATTGTTTCCCTGTATTGTTGACTATATAATCCTGTGGACCCTTGGATGGAAAGAAAACAACAAGTGGGAGAATGTTGGGTATGTGTTATATTCTTTGCATGTGTGTGTGTGGGCGCGTCAGATTCGATAACTGCATCTAACGATCCCTCTAGTAGTGCTCTTTGCGTCGTGTGCTCCGGGCGCTTCTTAGGGGGGTCCTTGGGGGGGGGCAGGTATTCCCCCCCTTGGTTACGCGCAACGTTTGGAATCGAGGGGTAGCTCGGGGCAGCAACCCAAATGTTTTTTTTTTGGGCAGTTTTTGCTATTTTTAGCGGTTTTCTAAATTAATCCCGGATTAAGGGATTAGGGTTTTCGTATCTATGGAATACCTAAAAACATTGTATATATTGTATGGTGAATGGTGAAATTCGATATAATGAATATAAGAAATGTTTTCCCCGGTTGAGGGTTTCCAGTATAAATCTCTGTGTACTATGTGTATGAGCCATTGATTAAATTATGTTTTGCTTAAGAATCTATATGCATTTTTTTACTTCATAGGTTTAAAACTTACATTGTTCTTCCAACCTTGCAAACATATACTCTACTAGATCTTGAGGGTTGTTGTGAATAGACTCGTCAACTATGGATAGGTCTCTGCGACTTTATTCTTAAGTTGATTCCTGGATGCCTGCAACTTTCCAAAAATACCCCAAAGAACCCTTCTCTGATACTAATATGATCTGTAAACGGATTTTCCACTGGAAAATTCATCACAACAGATCTAATAAAATATTGAAATCTTTACTGTGAAGGTTAATTTCCTTTAGATATCAAATTATTTAATTTTTGGTTTTCTCCTTAAAATGTACGAAATGGATGAAATGAAAAAAGTAGAGAACATAAATGAATACTCACACACCTTCCATAAATAAACACAATATATAACCTGGGAAATCCAACATAGGAGAAAACCTAGCTAAAAGGTGAGGCCGCTCTGCTCTCTTTTATGCAAGTTCAAAGAAAGAGACATTCTATGTGAAGTTTACTTTGAAACTGTGGCTTGTATGGCTACTAAAAAATCTCTTATCCTCTATTATTCTCTCAAAAATACCACTTCTAGGTGCTCTTCTCATTTATGGAACAAATACAATGCTAACGAATAGAACCCCTTCTCCTCCTAATTGCCTAGTATTTAACATCACCTAATAGACATTTAGGGTTAGGGTTTTGACTTCCTCAACCCTTAATTGTGATAACGTTTTAGAACTTATATAATATTGTTGAAATTTCATACGTGGCTAGACCCATATGCATGAGTAATGGAGGCTAGTGTGGCATCCACTAGTACCATGGTGGTCAACATGGTAGGTCAACTTGCGAGAGGCATAAGTTTTTCATACGAGCTATGATTGACATGATTTTTGTATTGTTGAAAAGGTATCTGTGTGTATACTAACATCAATGGGTCCTATAAAAATTAGGAAAGTTTTGACCCCGAAAAATTCCATTTGATGCCTCAAGATGGCTCCGAAAAGTTTCAAACCCCAATTTTCCAAACTGTGACTTTCCATTAAAATGACGTTGCAAACTAATTCCTTCAATTTTTCCACTTTGAAAGAATCAAGATAAATGAAAAATATTATAATGATCCAATACAAATAAAATATTGATTCTTGAAATGCCTTAATTACAATTCTTGAGAAGAAAACATGGGCATTCTTTAATCTAAAAGGAATAACTCTGTATACAAATGATCCAAATTGAATTACAAATGTGGTCTTATCCCAATATTCTTTTTCTATGTGTATTGATTTTAACTAGATAATCCATCAGTGAAAGAGCATTCATGCCATGCTACTTTATTTATAATTTCATTTTCAAAGGATGTTGGAAAAGGATAAGTAAGTGTTTCTTTGTTTAATCCCCTAAAGTCTACAAAAATCCTTAACCTCTTTGGATCATCTTCCTTAGGCCAAACCACCATAGGATTAACCCATTTTTCTTTATTTATGGGATAAATGATCCTACTAAAAGAACATTCTCAATCTCATGCTGGACTATTTATCTATAGTTCTGTGCAATCTTATAAGGCCTTTTCTTGACTGGCATTGCTCCTAGAATTAGTTCAATTTTCATTTTCCCTTTTCTTTAACTAATCCTTTTAGGAAATTATAGTCCCTTGCAAACACCTATGTATTATTTTAGTAGTTTGACTAGCTATATTTTGTTTTATTCTCTAACCATTCGTCTCCTATTTTTCCATTTCGGGGTTTTCATCATTAGATATATCCACGTTTACTATATTAATTTCAACATTCATCCATTCATGAGCTTTGGTTTAATCTAGTTTTCTTTCTTTTTTAAATCTCATTGTAGTATGTAGCTGGGAATTCAATAATTATTAAACTTTTTATTCTTTATTCGGTAAGCAATTTTGGTTTGTACACCTATAGATAATCCTTTTTCAATCTAAAACTCTCATCGACAATTTTTTCAATAAACATTTCCACTCCATTTCTTGTAATAATTCCATCCTATTTCTTGTAATAATTCCATCCTATTGGTCAACTATACTTTCTTTGTTATAAGTCAAAGTCAACCCTTATTTAACCTTTGACTTGCCTTTATTTCCCTTATTATGTTTGGTCAATTGTTCAATGAAATCTCTAATTTCTTAATCATTTCTTTTTTAGGGAAGAAGGAAATTGCTTTTATGAAAATTTCTTTAAGTTTTCTCAAGGTCCATGTTTCTCCCTTAGCTTCCTACACAATGTACCATTTGTAAGATATGTCTTTTAATGTACCTAAGCTCTTTCATCGTAATACCCAATTCTTATCCATTATTTCTTTCATTCTTCGATATTGTTGTCTACTAAAAATCATGTCTTAAAATTCTTTATTTCTATGGTTGCTTTTAATTTCTTGCCACAAAATCTTTCTATATAAAAAAATATGAAGATGTTGTCCAAGTATGTGGTATGTAGTCGATGAGTATGGGTTCTATACTAATGTGTAACCTAGTCAATGGACGTCTTGAATAATTTTATAGTTATCCATGGTCTCCTACATAATAATAATAATAATAATCTATTTTTAAGGTCATGACCAAGCTAGACACCAAATTGGTGTATGAGACCTTCTCTATCCAACGATTTGACTGGTAAAGTCTACAGAGGTATACATACCCTACCCCCCTCTGGATTTGAACTTGTGACCTTTTAGGAGGAAGCACACGTTCTTAACCATTAAGCCCACTCAGGTTGTATACACCTCTTTCACATACATATCAAGTGATTTTCTCTCTCTAAATATCAACGTGGTTATTTTTCTATATAAATCAAACTTAGATATCATCCAATTTTTCTTTCAAAAACAACTAGTGTTTCCAATATTAAGAAGAAATCTCTTATTCTATCTTAATAACCTCAATTTCCCAACATTATTTATCTCTTGGTTCAAAATTTCCATTTTCCACTCATAAAGTTCAATATCATAATTCTATTCTGTAGACATAGGGAACCTAGATACAATTCTCCCTTATCATTTCACTCTATAATTTCTTTATTTATTTGCAATTTTTTTTGTATCTTCTTAATGTATATTTTATATTCCAAAGGCTCTCACTAGGGTTTTTCTTCCTTGGTGTCTAGGAGGATAATACTTTTCTTTCCATTTCTTTTTTTATTTATTATATCCTTTTGTGAGGATGTTGTAGCTTCCATTATTCTACCCCAAGGTTTTCCCAACAAGCTTACTTATGTATGATTCCTTCCAGAGGTTGATGATCTCAAAATTCACTATTATTGTTAGTTCCATTATGCTAGTTTCATCACCTTTGAGAAATCCAATAGGCGTGACAAATATTTGATCAACCAATTAAAAAATAAATAAATTGGAATTCATTAGGTGGGGTCTCCCCATTTTGTCCTAGTGTCGTTGGGTAACAAGTTTATTTGTGATCCAAATTTAATTATGAGTTGGGGAATATAATAACCTTCTATATTTAAGTTGACTTCTGGGTCATAATACTCTACTACCTTGTCCCCTTAATTAAATTAACATATAATATTTATAATCTTGTTTATTGTTTTCTTCTTTCAGTTTTTCAAAATGTTCAACAGTTTTATAAAACTTGAAACAACATCATCTTTAGTTAACATCCCCAAAATTTGTTTGACTGAAACATCTTTCTTCTCAATTTGTTCAATTTTTTTTTTTCATTCTCTTCTTCTTCAACAATTCTTCTAAACATTTGATTGCCTTATTATTGTATTCTTCTTGTTTTGATGGATTGTGATACTAAAATTTGTTGTTTTTATTGGCTCTTGACTTGTGGTGTTCTTTACAAGAGAGCATCCTCTCATGTCTTTTCTCCTAATCTTGTCACCACATTCAAGTTATTTTAATTTACAATATCATGCTTGGGTACTATCTGTATTAGATTTACATTACTTATATTCCTTATTTTCTTGAACATTATATGGTTATACTCCATGAAGTGATCCCATAGTCCACAATGGTTGATAAATTTTAGGTCGGTCCTTTCCTTCAAAGGGTATTCAAGATTGAGATGGCATTTTTTAAGGAAATTAAAGCAATATCTTCTAAAATACTGATTTCTTCCCGTTTCCACCTAAATTGTACAAGATGATAAAAGTTATAGTCCACAAGTGTACAACTCAAGGGGAAAATTCTAGGATGGTCACCATTGTCACCTCAACAACCTATTCTATTCACTTTAGGAGGGATTAAGGGTGGGTATCCCAAGTAGGATTACTAAAGATAGGAAATGAAGGACTAGGAGAGGTGAAAGTAGCTATAGTAAAACAATGTTTTGGTTTTTTTTAGGGTTTTAAAATAGGTGATGGAAGGAAGTAGATATCAATGCCAAATACAACAAGGGAAATGGAATAAGGGAAAATCAAAGAGGTTTATGGAGACAAGAAGGAACCACTCTTGATAATTGGTCTATTTCATTCAAGGATTAGGACTAAGAGATTAGAACCAAGATGAAGAATAATCCCTCATCCAATCAAGATCAACCATGGAAATCAAGACCTAACAAGAAGGGCTCCTCAGGGGAACAACCTTCACAAAAAATTTTGTCCCTCGAAATGTTCCAAGATGTAAATGGAACTATGCCAAGGAAACCCAAGTGCTAAAACTCAGAGCGAGTCTTAAAGCCATGCTGATTAACAAAAATTATGCAAAAATTTAGGTAAGTTTTTTTCTCTCTCTCCCTCTCTTATAAAACTCTCGGCCCTCAAACAATACCAAAACCAATACCAAGAGATGCAATGCGAAGAAGAATGTGTCCATGAGTGTTTCAGTCAGCTTGATTTAAGTTTGAGAAGGGGTAGATTTAGAATAAATACAAAATAGACATTTGAGGAAACTTTAAGGTGAATCTCACAGCCTATGGACATAATAACATACTGAGAAATTAAGAATTCAACAGTTGTAACAACTATACCCGATCATTAAACCATGCATCAAACAATATAAATTTTCATATAGTTAAATCCATGGAGGTACCCTCTGCACATAATTAAATACAGGAAAAAATGACATGAAGTGGTCATACATTCAAAGGAAATTACTTTAGTATCATAAGCTAAACAACATGTAGTGATACTATACATGTCATAAAACTGTCTGCATGAGATTTTATTAATGGGGATATGATACAAGAAGACATGAAAAGAGAGGGATGTATTTTACAAGAGCACATACACATAAAAATAAGTACAAACTAAAGCATAACATAAGGGATGAATATCCTGTAGCTTGCAGCCTTGAAAATTGGCCCGTGTTTGAGGGGATATTTGATCAAACAACTTGGGTAGAAGATACTGTTAAATTCCCCAAAGTTCTGACCTCTAAAAAATGAATTCTCTTTCCTTTTGCATTCTTTCTTTTCTTCAAAGATGCTTCTTGGTACTTCTTACTACCCCTTGATTTACAATAACACTATTTCCATTGTTTCCAAAAATGCTTATAGCTAGCAAAAACTATGAAAAAATATTCTTTAGTAGCCTCTCTACTGAGCATGCCGAGAAACACTTGTCCCACCTTGTTTACATGTGGGAAGATTGAGAAACTGATAGATGTAATGCCATGGATTTCCCATAGGGTTGTCAGTGTTATTCATATTTCGAATAATTTCATCAAGGTTGGTGTACGTCTCATATGACAATTGAGGTAGGTGATTGAACACTCCTTTTAGTTGGTGAAGGAATGCTCCTTTTAGTTGGTGAAGGATATTGAAGTCCCCTACAAGAAGTTCCATTATATCATGTCCCAACAAAACCCTAGTTAATTTGTCAAACCTCCTGTCATTATTTATTTTATGCTCTAGCATCTCTGCATACCTTTCCTTAGAGTCAATATCTCCATTTCGATCCCAAGGGAGGCATAATCCCAAGATGATGATATCCTTGCATATTTCTTTGAATGATGATACATCATTTTCCATCTCCTTCATTCTATTTTCTTCATTTTTCAACTATCTCCTCTTTGTAAGTACTTTCTTGGCATCAACAATGATGCTAGTCCTATTTTTAATATTCAAATATTGAAGATTCTCTTTGGTATTCCCATTCATGAATTTCATAATCTCATTGGCGAGGTCATGCTTGTTCTCCAATTCAAATTTTACTTGAGTTATGTGATCCTGAGCTGCAATAATAAGCTCCAGCTGATCTCCTACCAGGGAGAATTGTGCCCAATTGTTTTCTACCAGGTTGGTTATTTGGTCCTAGATCACATGCTTATCCTCCATCAATGTTGTCTTCCCTATGGCTCTGATATGTAATATTTCTGTTTCCTTCATGGATTCATCCTTGTCTACATTCAGGTTTGAAACCGACACTTCTCTACTTTTAGCTTTCTCCTCCAATTCTACGATCTTGGAATTTTTGTTTCTCAAGTGCATTTTCAGAGAACCTAATTCCTTTTCTTTTACATCGATATCATCCATTACTTTGGCCAATCCTTTTGTTGGATCTGTGATCTCAACTAGTTATTCTCCTTGCACAGAGACTTGAGTCATAGGACTTTGATGATTCTTTAACAACTCATTTTCGGTTCTCATAATTTCGACTTCCCTTCACAACTATGTATTCTCTTCATATTTTTCTTTCAGTTGAACGAATAATTGGTCCTTTTCTTAAAAATGGCCTATAATTTTGGTGTTTGAACATGTTGAGCTTTAGGCATGTGCATCTTCTTCTTTAATGCCTTAATATCTATATCCTTTTTCTTTATTAGATCCTCAAACACTTTAGGATCTGCGCCTAAAGCTATTATCTTCTATTCCAAGTTAGCCACCCTGGTTTTATTAGCTTTAGTAGCTATCTTTTCCTGCCTCAACTGCTTGTGTATTTTAAGTGCAAATTCCTTCATTTCCCTCTCACTTGCATAGGATTGCAACATTTATTGATATAACATCTCACTGACTTGTTGATGAAAACCAACCATGTCAAGATATTTGATACCCTTTGTCTTGAACTTTATCTGAGCCATTTTGTATTCAACTGGAATCAAGGGATTTTGTACCTTAACCTACAATAATGCCAGGTTCAAGGTTCCTGCTTGATGGTTTGTTGTTGTCAGCAACCTGGTTGATGGAGCTTACTCTCCTCCCACTGAGGAATATAACTTTCTCCGAGACTCTTTGTTGCATGCCCTTATATCTTTTGTAGTGGGAGAAAATAGTAGGTGGTTCTTCTGATATTTCTTCATAGGTGATTGCTTGTTTAGGTACTCCCACTGATATTAAAGTTGACGAGAATTGTTCAAAAATAACATGTAGGCCTTCATATTATATCTCCCCTTGAGTTATCTGTAATGTTACCTTCTCTTTATTCAAGAGCTGTACAAATCCTTCTTCCTCATCTTTTTCATCCTCAAGGTCAACTCCTTTGATATTCTTACTCTGAGGCTGATCTGTTAATGATTATGATAGAAGACTTGACAATGGATGCTTCAGTACTTTAACAGGTGGCATTGAGCTATCTTGAGAAAATAGGATCAACGAATCAGGGGATTAATTTTCTAGAACCTCTTTGACTTCTTCCCAGGATTCTAGATTTGCTACCTTCTCTATTTCTCCTCTTGGCTCATGCTTATAGGAGGAATTCCTATCAGTGATAATTCCATAAGGGTCATATACCCACTTGTCCTCTTTCTCAAAATCGAGGAGATTTAATAGTTCTTCGACCTTTGAAAAATATTTTCTTTATTGCACCAGGAAAGGGCCAACCTCTTGAGGTAATGGAAAAGTGATTGCTTTCCTATGTTGGAAAAAAATAAAGTGATCAGCTAACAACCTCTTCCTGATATATTCTAGAGCCATCAGCCTAGGTGTAAGAAAGGTTGAGAGTCTAAAAGGTTCCTCTAAGAAACCATAAACTATGAAGATGGTATAATTTTGGGGCAGGTACCAATATCTGGTTATGGTATCCTTCCTTAATTGAAGTAGGACCTTTGCCTCTAGGAAAACCCTCGGAGGAGGTGAACCATGAATGAGAGTATATAAGGCCTTCATGCAATGGTTGACATAATAACTGAAAAATTTATTGTATTCCTTCTTTTTGATACTCTGATGCCATTCAACTATTGGTACGAGGTTCCCCTTTTAATCAATGACTTCTATTGCACAACCATTGAAATAAACATGGTTTTGAGAAAGGATGAGATATATCAAGTAGGACTGGTACCTAAAACATCAGGTATTGTGAAAATTTTCTAATTGAACTTGGATGGAATCTTTTAACTGCACACATAAATCCCATTTTATGGGAGCCATGAGGTCTACAAATAAAAGGCAAGAGGAAAGTCCAAGAGTGGCATCATCCATTATTTTGTCATGGTCTTGAACAAAAACCTGACAAAATGAAGTTAGGGCATGCTTAATATTTTGTGGGAAAATGTTGGCAGGGTAATTGGACAATATGGTAGGTAGTGGAGTATTAGGGGTTATGAGGCTTCACAGTAAGTGTTCTTTATCGGCTTGGGGTAAATATCAGTATGTGACCTCTAGAGTATGTTCTTGTAAGCTTTGTGAGGGATCCTATGGGAAGAAGAGCATTTTGTCTAGGTCTTCAGGTGATAAATAACAAATGACTTGCTGCTTATCAATGGATAGTATTGTACCTTCAGAAGCTAGGTAATTGGCGGCACACCAATGAAAAAATGCAGGAAAATCAAATGTTTGTGGTATGCTAGAGTGAATCAGGTTCGGATCCCATAAGTGCATATAATTTTGCCTGCATATGGCATCTTCTTGTGCTAGAATAATAATTTGGCTTAGGTCAGGGAAAGATAATACTGGGTCATAAAATTCACTATCTTGGTCAATTAAGGGTTCGTCCAATTCAGGTGTTCTCTTAGTGAGATGAGACTTCTTAGGGCTCGACATGGTACCTGTTTGAAAATATGCACTAGGCGAAGACACAATGGACTAAACATAAATGAAAGAGTTATGAGTTACCTCAGAATCATATTGCAACAATGGGTTCCTAGCAGTAGCCACTGGATATTTTCCTTCATTCAAAAATGGCAAGGAGCAAGTTGCGACACTTTGTAATAAATAACATTCCCTGGGCTCAAGGGATTTTATATTCGTTTCTTTTAAGTTTATATCACCACACATTGTCTTAGATGGAGGTGAGGATTTTTTCACAAAATTGCTAAAGCTTGCGAGTTTAAGTGATATTGTGTTGACGTCATCATGGCCCATGAACATGTGGCAATATCGTGTGCCTCCGATCTGGAATAATGTGGCGCAGGTGATGAAATAATTTTGGTCCAGGTACCAATCTTTTGTTCTGGTATCCTTACTTAATTGAAGTATGTTGGTTGTGGAGCCTGATTATCTTCCTAATTCATAGGTCTTTGTTTTTATCCTTTTTTATACCCCATGAATACTTTACACCCTGGAAGAATGTACACTCCTCCATACGGGGGAGTGCAGAGGGGGGTTACCCCCTCTGTGGGGTGCATCCTCTCGACTGGGGGGTCTGGGGGAAAGCATGCCCCTAATGAAGGTTCAATGGACAACGTTCCCCGATGGGGGTTTGGGGGGGAAGCCCCCTGTAACATACCCAGCCACCCACAGGCCGGGGTACACCACCTTCAAGCCCACCCTTGGAATTCATTTTCTTATCGATACCATTTTAAATTAATAAGGATGCATAAAAGAAAATGATTTAATGACATGCACAACAATAACCGACAAGCATGCATATCCTAAAGATTCAATTAAGTGATAATTAGATACACACCGGATTACATTCATATACATGTAGATAATACCATAAAAAAGATAACTTATCTTTATAAAAGAAGACACCAACTGGCTACAGACCATGGACGTTCCACCCAACCGTAGACACTACTGTTCCAAATCTCAACAACAATGTTACCCCTGAGCTAGGGCTATGAATCAACAAGGACAGTTCCAGAGTGTTACTTGGCTTCCAAAACCAGTTAAAACTCAAGTTCTCACTAGATTTCCTAGCACTCACAACAATCCAAGTACCTAGCTCTCTTCTACCCATCTTGCACCACTTAATACAATGGACCTCCACCCTTATCTGCCACGCAGTCCCTTAGGCAGTTCTTCTCCTTATTTTGGGATCCAACACAACTGGTCGAGAATCTCAATGCTAGAACTCTGAGGACTTGCAGTTGTGAACAACACTGGACACAGGCCAATGCATCTTAGACATGCAGGTCTCAAGTCATGGTTGGATCACACCAATGACCACTACAACCAACAATACAATGGCTAATATTTGGCAGTTCGGTTCCCTTTCCCAAGACAAGACACAAGTGAGGATTGGATCAATGAGTGATAGGTAAGTATGGAATGAATGAATGATTGAGTAAGTGAATGAGAAAAATGAATGACGAGTTATCATCCAAACCCCCCATCAGACTTGAGGCGGCTTTAAGTAATTCATGGGCAATCAATAACCTCCTGGACTTCCCCAAGAAGCCCACGTAACTGATCCACCCCCTTAGACCAAAGGGTAATTAAAATATGAAATAAACATTTATCCCCTCAAGCCCCCTTTCTAATGGAATCATAGCCCTCTATAACTCTAGTCCTTGTCCATCTAGCAGCCAACGATGTATGTATTATTAATAATGATCAAAACATTACATTTCTTGGGCACAATGTCCTTTTAATAATTGTTTGGGCACTCTGGCCTCTCAACAATGTAACAATACATTATTTAAAATGGGGGTTCGAAACCTGGGGTGTTACATCACCTCCCCCTTATTTTGGCACTGTCCTAGTGCATATACAAAATAAAGATCAAAATCTCAAAATTTATTCAAAAAGTTGTGGGTACTCTGCCTGCATGGCATATTCATGCTCCCAGGTAGCATCTTCAGGACCGTAGCAGGTCCACTGAACTTTTACCATCTCTATAAATCGATTCCAGAGCATTTTGACCTTTCTGTCCAATACCCGCACTGGATGAACCTGAAAGTCTCCCTCTGTCTCTACCTGAATCAGATGCCAATCAATAACATGGTTAGGATCATGTACATATTTCTTTAGTAAAGATACATGAAATACATTATGCACATTCATGGAAGCAGACAATGTAAGCATGCATGCAATTGGCACTATTCTTTCCAATATTTCAAATGGACCGCATAATCTGGCTGCCAACTTTGTACAACTACCCAATTTCAAAGAACCTTTCTTGGGATTCACTTTCATAAGAACATGATCCCCTACTTTAAATTCCCTAGTTGTCCTATTCTCGTTTGCATAAAAATTTTGTCTATCCTGAGCTGTCTTTAAATTTTGCTTGATCTTAACCATTTGGTCTTCCATATCCTTGAGAAACTCTGGCCCAAGTACTACTCTATCTGCTACATTTTCCCAACTCACCAGAGTATTGCATTTCCTACCATACAAGGCTTCAAATGGGCTCATTCTCAAAGAAGCTTGATACCCATTATTGTATGCAAACTTAACCAAGTGGAAGTAATCTTCCCACTTAGATGGCTTATCCATCACATACATTCTCAGCATATCTTCAATTATTCGGTTGACCCTCTCCGTTTTCCCATCAGATTGGGGATGGTATGATGTGCTAAAGTTTAGATTTGTACCAAATCCTTTAAACAATCCCCTCCATAAATTGGAGGTAGAATTTGTATCTCTGTCCGAGACAATTTTCCTAGGTATCCCATGCAACCTAGCAATCTCTCTCATGTAAATTTCTACAATATTAGCCATTGTGTGTGTTGTCTTTACAAGAACAAAATGAGTAGCCTTTGTTAATTTGTCAACCACCACCATGATGGAATCGTGTTTCTTATTCGTTTTGGGTAATCCTGTGATGAAATCCATGGTGATCACTTCCCATTTCTTCTTTGGAATGGGTAAAGGATGTAGCAACCCTGTTGGATGCCTATGTTCAACTTTCATCTTCTGACATTCCATACATTGAGCGATGTAATCAACAACATCCTTTTTCATTCCCAGCCAAAAGAACTGGCTTCTTACTGGTGTAATTGTTTTTTGGTAACCAGGATGTCCAACATAAGGAACATCATGCATTTCCTTCAATACCAAATTCCTCAGTTCTTCGGAACTTAGAACATAGATTCTATTCTTATGCACGAGTAATCCATCTTCCTTTATCTCATACTCCTTTATTTTCTGTTGTACATCTCCTTGATGCAAAATTTCCTTTACCTGTAGGTAATGCTGATCTATAGAAAGACCATCTAAAATTATGCTATTCAAGTCCGACTAATAAATACTGACAACAGTAACATGCATGAGATGCACTCTTCTACTAAGTGCATCGACAACTTTATTCTCTTTTCCTTTGATATGCTTGATATCGAGGTCATATTCACTTAAAATTTCCAACCATCTTGTTTGCCTGGCATTCAAGGTTGGCTATTCAAAAAGATACTTCAGGCCAATGTGTTTTTTCCTTAATTCAAATCTCTTCCCCATGAGATAATGCCTCCACATCCTCAAGGCGTGGAAAATCACAACAAGCTCCAAGTCATGTGTGGCATAGTTCCTCTCATGCTCCTTAATATTTATGGACTCATAACCAATGACATGTCCATTTTGCATGAGGACTCCCCCAATTCCTTCCTTACATGCATCTGTACATACCAAAAAACTTTCATTTGGGTCAACAATCTTTAACACAGGTGCACTAGTAAGTAATTCCTTCAATAGATTAAAATTCTCTTCACACTTAGGTGTCCATTCAAGTTTATTTCCCTTATTTTGCAAAGAAGTGATGGGATGAGCAATCTTAGAGAACCCTACTATGAACCTTCTGTAGTAACCAGCTAATGCCATAAAAGATCCGACTTCTAACACATTTCTGGGTGTTGGCCATCCTCTAATGGCTTCAATCTTCTTTGGATATACTACTATGGCATGCTCTGAAATAACGTGTCCCAAGTAATGGATCTGCTTTTGATAAAAATAACACTTACTCATCTTGGCATACAACTGATGTTCTCTCAGTACTTTCAATACGAGTCTTAAGTGATGTTCATTCTCCTCTTCAAACTTACAATAGATAAGTATGTCATCCAAGAACACTATGACAAACTTATCAAAATAATTTACGAATATGCCTTTCATTAAGAACATAATGACAGTTGGTGCATTGGTAAGTCCAAATGGCACCACTACAAATTCATAATGCCCATACCTGGTCCTAAAGTTTGTCTTATGAATGTCTTCTTCCTTGATTCTTACCTGATGGTATCCCGACGTCATGTCAATTTTTGAAAATATCTTTTCTCCTCTTAGTTGATCAAAGATATCATCAATTCTGGGTAGAGGATACTTGTTCTTTATGGTATACTTGTTTAGTTTTTGAAAATCAATACACAACCTCAAGGTTCCATCCTTATTTTTGACAAAAAGTACTGGTGCTCCCCAAGGTGAGACACTTGGACGTATGTACCCTTTCTTCAACAATTCCTCCAACTGCATTTGTAATTCTTTTAACTCTGGTGTGCTCATTCAGTAAAGTTTTTTTGACACCGGGGCAACTCCTGGAACTAAATCAATTGATAAATCTATCTCCCTTCTTGGTAGAAACCCTAGTATTTCTTGGAATACATATTCAAATTCCTATAGTACCGAGAAATATTCAAGGCTTGGCCCCTTTGTATTTTCTGGATCTTCCATATGAGCTGCATACAATTGACATCCTTTTCTAAAACATCTCTTCAGCTGTAAGGATGAAATCTCCCTTATAGAGATGGGTCTTGGAACTCCTTTCACAGTGCTCTGTTTTCCATCTCCGTCAAGACATGTAAATCCCTTGCTATGACAATCCAGGACAACATGATGCTTGTCCAACCAATCCATTCCAATTAGAATATCATAAGACCCCAATGGTATGATATTTAGGTCAGCATTTGTATTCAGACCATTAAGACTTATGGAACATCCTCTGACCATATCATGAATTCTCCTTTTGGTTCCAGTGGCTAGCTGAACCAAACTTGATTTTCCAAGCTTACTTTTCTCCAAATGTAATCTATCCACTATTTTAGGATCAATGTAACAATGAATTTCTCCTGAATCGATCAAAATAGAAATAGGCTAATTTATGATCTTACCTTCCACCTTGATCATATTGGAATGGTACTCTTGTTGGCCCTTGGTTATGGAAGTAAGAAAAGATTACAGAAGGAAAGACGAAATGTGAACTGCGCGGAAGACACAGTGACTGATACTGGTTCAAAGTGAGCAAAAGAGAAGAAAAGACAGAGAAAAGTAAGAGAAAGAAAGCCGTTGGATGAGGAGATCGAGGAAGACAGATAAGAAAGGAAGACGGATCGTGGTGCACCTTGCAGGAAAGAAGGAAAGATAGGTTGCATAGATCCAAGAACTCTTCTTGTCGATCATCTAAAGCTTCATATATTCTTCCCATATCTTCGACTGTTGTAGCCTCTTAGACGTTGTGCACAATATTCACTCTATCCTTTCTGTGGGGGAAATCCTTGTACAAGTGATCTTCTTTGCATCCCCAACATTAGATACACGGTCTTCCTGTTTTTCCCAAGGAGTCTCCTTTCTTAGATTCACCCTTAGCATACTGATCTTGATGATTTCTATTAGGTTCATTCCTCTTGAAGGGAGGTTTTAATCCTTTCCTCCTCTGATCAGACTTCTCCTTCTTCTTATCCTTCCAAGATTTTTGCAGGGATTCTCTTCTCTGTCTTTTCTCATATAGGTATTTATCCTTCTTGATGGTTTCAATCAAGGTCTTGGGCTCATCATACCTAATATTTCCTTTATAAAATGTTGGAAGTCCACTAAAAAATATTTGTATCTTTACCTTTTCATCGTTTACAAACCCAACATATTTTAACAATCCCAAGAATTTATTCTCATATTCTGCCATAGTCATGCTTCCCAAACTGAGTTCAAAGAACTCCTGCATTTTCTTGTCATAGAAATTCTCTGAGAGGTACTCCTTCTGGAAGTACTTCTTGAACTGCTTCCTAGTGATCCTACTCATTAATATTTTCAACCTGCTTCAGTTGATCCCACCATATTGCAACTTTCCTGTGTAAATGGTAGGTGGCAATCATGGCTTCTAAGTTTGAAGAATAGTTATGCAACTGAAAATATCTCCTGAGTCCAAGCAACTATGCTTCCTCATCATCTTCTCTTTATCCTCATATCTTCCTCATATCTCCTTGCAAACTACCTAAGCTTCCTCATATCTCCTTGCAAACTGCCCACTTCCTGTCTCCTTCTTTGGTGCCTAACAGGAGACACCTATGGACTGCTTATGGTATGTTTCGATGCATACAAATTTATTTCTGAGTAAGGAGGTGAGTGGTGTCTATGAGTTCTGCTGTCACTTCTCGAATAACCAACTCTTCCATGATCCTATATTCTTTCACAAAACTTGCCTTCTTCCTCTTGTTTTGAGTTTGATCCCTTCTTCATTTTCCTCTGCAACTGATTTAAGCTCTGCAGCAATCGAGCATTTATCTGAATTTTCTCTCTCATCAGTCTCTCATTGTCTGCTTTGTAGCTCTACACTTATATTTTTAGGCTTCTTACAGTTCCTATTAATGTTTCCTGCTCTCCTTTCCCCTTGCATCCATTGGACTCTGTCTCTGCACTACCATCTCTAGTATTTTGGCCTTCGGCCTCCTTATCATTGTTGGAGGCTCCCTCTTCTTCTTCCATTTCTTCAATGCACATTCCGAGCTGATATGTTTAAACCCCTTAATTTTGCAAAATGTGCAAGTGATCATTTTGTTAGAATTATGCATATGATAAACAAAATTTGTCAAACCATGTTACAGGTGTATTTTATTTTCAATTCACAAAGAACATAGATGTATCAATCTGCATCATATAACACTTCCATTTTATCCTTTAGTCGATGCAGAATTCAATTCTGCACAAGTGCTTCTTTCAAACCACCTTCCTAGGTGACCACAACGAGAAAATGCGGCTAAATCCTTCTTGGCGCTTTTATGTCTTGAAAAAAACCAATTCTCCCATTATCCCTCCTTCCCTCAGTTATCAACTACATGTGACCATGGTCATGACCCTGTGCTTAGCTAAAAAAGCGCTTATACAGAGCTTTGGGACTTCGAAACTTTGAAACCTTCAGCCAGGACCAGATCAACGGTCCTCATCCTCATTCACGATCAGTGATTGAGATCCACTTCGGGACTCCAGCCTTCAGAAGTATCAACTTCCCTCGCTTGCTTCCTCCCGAAACACTTTTACACAGAGTTCACAATCTGTCAACGCATTTCCTCCTGTAGATCCACGACTATAAGTCACTTCGGCTCTTCAGGCTTCAGGAGTTTCAAACTCTCCACCTTCTCTTTCTTCCAGAGTGCTTTCACCCAAAGTCGATGATCCATCGACGCGTGTCTCTTACAGATCAACGACTGTGAATCTCTTTGGCTCTTCAGGAGTTCTCGACAACATGCCAACTGTCACATATTTTTCCTCTAAAATTCCCAGTCTCTGGACTGCCTGATCTGTCACCACGTGGTGAAATAATAGAAGTGGACACATGACCCCAACAGGTGGGTGACACATTTCACGTTCTAACTGACATTTCAATTCTCCACATGTTCAAAACTTCACTGACACGTGGCACACATCTCATGTGTCCACATCATCCTAGGTGATGTCTGCAAGCCACGTCACTTTGGAATTCCAGGGTCCAAATCACCTCCAGGTGACGTCATTGTGTCCCACCACTTCAGCTCTTCGGGCTTCAAGAGTTTCCACACTAGCAAACTTCCAATTCTCCCGAACTCCGAATTCCCAAACTGGCCAATCTGTCGACATTTGTCTCCCTTATCGGACGATCCGTATTAACCCTGGACTTTGGGACTTCGGGAGATACTGCTAGATATATCAATGATTCTTTTTGTTTTAAGATCAATGGTCCTCAATTACTTCGGAACTTCGGGTAGTTCTTTCCCTAGTGCTTCACTCTGCAAAATATTCCGGAGTACTAAGTCTCCAAAGTGAGAGATCTGGTGTTGCATGTCCTTGTTGATGGATGGTCCAACTGAACTCCGAGATTCGGGCCTTTGGGAGTTCTGGATTTTCTCATCTGTCTTTCTTCTGAAGTGGTTATCCATCAAAGTTTAGGATCTCTTGCAATGCGTCCACCTCGATTAACGATCTGAATTTACTTTGGCTCTTCGGAGTTTCGATGTTCGATCACTAACATGTCACATCACTTAATTCCTTTCAATTTGTGAGGGTGCGCATCGATGGTTTGGAGTAACCCGCCTTTCATCCCACAATTCTTCCGATGCTAACACGTAACCCCTCAGTGAAACTGTGGTTTGGATTACAGGACCACCTTGGGGAACTAACTCCCATGCAACTTGGTTCCCCACAATGCCTCCTGGCCATCGATCTCTCTTTCCAATGGGATCTGATAGTTGTGACTTAACCTTTGCTTCAATTTCATCGGACGACCCTTGTTCACGTGCCCTCCGATCCAATGATCCTGGATCTCTCTTGATCCCACAATGGTAATCACTCCCAAATTCGAAGGGGATGGTCATGAACCTTTGAACCGTTACAAAGGAACTCTGATGTTCTAGCTCTTGCGTAGATTTTGCAACGCCATTCCTCTTGAGCTTTTCAACTTCACGGTCATAATTCGATCTCGATCACGAGACTCTGACCAACATAACCAACCAATACTGGCCCGATGTTTCAACTAGAAGCTCTGATACCAAACTGTAACATACCCAACCACCCACAGGCTGGGGTACGCCACCTTCAAGCCCACCCTTGGACTTCGTTTTCTTATCGATACCCTTTTAAATTAATAAGGATGAATAAAGGAAAACGATTTAATGACATGCACAACATTAACCAACAAGCATGCATATCCTAAAGATTCAATTAAACGATAATTAAATACACAACAGAATACATTCATATACAGGTAGATAATACCATAACATAGAGCACTTATCTTTATTATAGAACACACCAACTGGCTGTAGACCAAGGATGTTCCACCCAACCATAGATGCTATTGTTCCAAATCTCAACAACAGTGTCACCCCCAAGCCAGAGCTATGAATCCACAAGGACGGTTCCAGAGTGTTACTTGGCTTCCCAAACCAGTCAACACTCAAGCTCTCACATTTTTTCCCAGAACTCACAGCAATCCAAGTACCCAACTCTCTTCTACCCAACTTGCACCACCCAAGAGAATGAACCTCCACCCTTCTCTGCCACGCAGTCCCTGAGGCAGTCCTTCTCCTTATTTTGGGCTCCAGCACAACTGGTCCAAAATAACAATGATGGAACTCTCATGACTCACAACTATGAACAATGATGGACACAGGCCAACGCATCTCAGACATGCAGGCCTCAAGTCATGGTTGGATCACACCAACGACCACTACAACCAACAATACCATGGCTAATATTTGACAGTTCGGTTCCCTTTTCCAAGCCAAGACGCGGGTGAGGATTGGATCAATGAGTGATAGGTAAGGATGGAATGAATGAACAAGTTAGTAAGTGAATGAGAAAAATGAGGGATGAGCTATCAGTCGAACCCCCCATCAGACCAGAGGCAGGTTTAAGTAATTTGTGGGGAATCAAGAACCTCCTGGTCTTCCCCAAGAAGCCCATGTAACAAATCCACCCCCTTATACCAAAGGGTAATTAAAATAGGGAATAACCATTTATCCCCTCAAGCTCCCTCTCTTGTGGAATCATACCCCCCTATAACTCTAGTCCTTATCCGTCTAGCAGCCAACGCTGTATGCATTATTAATAATGATCAAAACATTACATTTCTTGGGAACATTGGCCTTTTAATAATTGTTTGGGCACTCTGGCCTCTCAACAATGTAATAATACATTATTTAAAATGGGGGTTCGAAACCCAGGGTGTTACACCCCCAAAGGAAAAATTTCCTTGTAAATGTATATTGTAATTTCATTGTAAATATGCACTATTCATTATAAGGTCGCAGATCTGATGGTAGAATCTATGTTAGGGTTTTTTTCCCTAGAAGGAAACCCTTGTTTATGAGGGAAATGTATTGTGGTTATGCATCATGGTGAATATTCTATTCTGAGAGAGGAGACTGTGAGATAAAGAAGAGGAACTTACAATGGGTGTGTTGTAGGTTGTATCCCTTCATTTGATGGATAATAATAAAGGAAGGACCTAAAAATTTCTCTAGTGGACGTAGCCTACACTGGGTAAACCACGTATATCTGTGTCTCTATTGTATTATGTATCTTTTGTGTTTTATTTCCACATTTATTTTATTTTATTGTTCCACGATCCTGTTTTTCTAACAACTGGTATCAGAGAGAAAGATAACTTGCAGGAAAAAAAGGTTTCCTAGTTCGAGTGGGAGAAATGGTGGAAGATGGAAAGTTTAGGGTCGAGAAATTTAACGGCCAAAACTACCAGTGGAATATGAAAATGGAAGATTATTTATATCAGGAGGATCTATTCCTACCATTGGGTGGAATAGAAAAGAAGTCGATGACCATGAATGATGAAGAATGGGAGGTTCTTGACAGAAAGTGTTGGCCCTTGACCAAGTTTTGGGATAACCTTGGTCATTTTGACCATTTTTGGACTTCGATAGCCTGTCAAAGATGGAGTACCAGGCGAAGTAGAGATCACGGGATCTCGGTCCACTTTTGGCCCCCGTTTTGGGTTTTGGGTCAATGTAATGGGAAAGGGATGTCGGCCCGTGGGTTTACCCATGCTTAGGCCCACTTTTGTAATGTATAAATAGATACTTAGGCAATGTAAGAATGGTCAATGGCTTAGTTCTAGTGGTTAGATCTGTGTGATTAGATGTGGATTGTAAATTCTCTATGCATGATTGTAAGAAGATTGCAGAGCTAAGTGAAAGTTGTTGTAAGAGGTTGTAGAAGGCTTTGTGCTGAAGTGTAAGAAAGAAGGATCTAGAGAGCTGCGCAAATCTTCTGTCCTATGCGAAGAAGGGTTTGAGGCTCTGTGCTGTAAATGATGATTGAAGATACTAATAAAGAAGAAGAAGAGTTGGTGGACGTAGCTCCAGGGAGGGGCTGAACCACGTAAATCTGTGTATTATGCTTTGTGCTTTGACTTGATGTGTTTATCTCTTTATTTGCTAAGTGCTTTGATATATTTAGATAGATCTACTTATGGTTTGTGCTTCTTAGATGTGTATGAATGTTATATCTGATATGTATGAATATGCTTAGTGCCGATCTACTGGATCTGATCTATTTTACTATTGCTAAGTGCTGAGATATCTTATATCTAAGTGAATGTTGCGATGCTCTATGTTATCTGTGAAGTATAGTAAGGGTTGAATATTGATGAATGATCGATGCTAAGTGCGATGTAAGTGTTATAATCACAGATCTGTGTCCCAGCTAAGGTTGCATACACCTGAGTCTTGCAACCACCCCTACCTCTACGTCGTGTGAGGCTTCATCTGCTTCACAGGTGTTGTCAAAAGGGCCGGTAGTTAGGGTTTTTTTGGTGCGCTCTTGAGCATTGAACCCTGGGTCTGCCCCTATGCCAAAAAATGGTTCCATTGTCGGTACTTGAAACTGTGATTGCTAGGAACTAAGGAAGAGGAAGCTTTGTGCAAAGATTCGTCCTGAAATTGTGGAAGCTCTGTGCCCTAGTGCGCAGTACTTTACTTGATCCAAGAAGCTTTGTGCTAAATAAAAGAAGGCTAGATCTGAAGAAGAGAAGAAATATCTGAACGCTTCATGCTCTAAGAAAGGTAAAAGTGGAAATTTCTGAAGAAAAAAGGTAATATCTATAAGATCCATGCTGTGATAGAGGTAAGAATAATCAGAAGTTTTTAGATCTAAAAGCTTTGTGATCTGCAAAAGTAAAATAAATGATTTTTTTTGTTTCTAGAGTATGGATCTAGGTATGTTTGATAGATTCTGTCCGAGATTGAAAACTAGGGCATTAATAGATGAAAGAAAGTTTGATATGAATAGATTTGATAAGAATAGTGATAGATATGTTATACCTATGCACAGAAAGAATGTTTGGGCTAACAAATGGATGCAGGATCCTAGAAAGAATTTGTTGTAGATTGACCCCTATGATCCTCGTGCGAAGTACAGAAGAGGTTGGGGATCAGTTACAAGAAAAAGAGGATTAACCCTCTATTACAGTTGCATAAAACCAGGACATCTAGCTAAGGAATGCCCTGGTGGAGGACCTAGTTGTGTTTGTTGCAAAGCTCTAGATCATGAAGTATTGGATTTCCCCAGAATGATTGCTAGGATCGAAGGAATGAATCTGAACCCTAAGGTAGATCCAAAGATAGCAGAACCTCAGAAAGAATCAAAGAAAGTATTAATTCATATGAAAGAAACCCTGAATGAACACCGACATGTCAGATTATTAGAGATCTTTAAAGAAAAATAATGCATTGAAGTAAGGATAGGGGACTTCTACATTGATTGTGTTCTAGATGAGGAAACACAGATGAATATCATGATAGAGAGAACATGGGAAGCTATAGGGAAGCCTGCCATGATCCCTTCACTAGGAGGAATATGACTCTTCATAGGAAAATTGGTAAACCTATGTGGAAGGATCACTTAGATATCTACGAATGTTAATAGAACTTCGACTGAAGAAGATTTTGATATTATTAAATTGATTGAGGACAATGCCCCATTTAATATGTTACTTGGAAAACCTTGGATTGATAGAGATCAATTTAGACGGAAGGAAGAAGTAGAAGTTTTGGAACAGAAGAAACAAGAATTACAAGATTTTATGGCCAAGAAGATTGTACAGTTGATTGAATAAAAGAAGAACAGATCGAAGCTCCTTGACACTAGAGACCCCAATGTCGAAGATGAAAGAATGTCAGACAACTCGCAGAAGACTGAAGCACCTGTCCCTAAGAAAGAATAATTATTAGCTCGGAGAGAATCTCAACAACGCACAATGACTATGCTAAAAGAAGATAGGAATCAGAATGGAAAAAGATAGACTGAGTTGAAGATTACTGGGAAGAAGGCTAGAAAGTTAAGTAAGAAGAGGACGAAGATTGAAAAGTTATAGGAGATTCCAGATGGAACATTGTAGAAATAAAACTTGCAAAATGGGAGCTTCTTCAGGATATCAGAACAACGACCTATGGCACTTCATCGTGGCGAAGAAATATAGTCCTTGGACTGATATACCCGTTCGACTTCTGCCCCAAACATACATAAAAGCATTAAAGGATCACCACCAGACTGTTGGACCTCGCCATAATGGACAGATTGACATTAATGGAAGCTTCATACCCGTTGCAAGAAGACCATTGCCGAATTTCTTATTTAGCTCGTCGCGCCATGCTTGAAGAACTCTTTTGCCAACTGAGAATTTGAAGCCCGCAGAACTAGTGATTGTATACAATGGTCATTATGATCTGATTGTTCATCCTAGTGCAGTATTTGAGATCATTGTGACCCTGATTATTTTTCCTGAGCACGTATATCCGACGAGCTCACTGTAGTTGAAGAATCATTCATAGAGGTCCTCCTTGATTTAATGACTGAGAGAGTCATGTTGGAAAGAGGAATGTCCACCAGAGTCCAAGCATCATCGACAAGAGGAGTAGAAACTTCTCCATCAACTGCTCGATCCAGACCGTCCCGATAGGTCGATGAAAAGCGAACGAGGCATAAGGATGATCTTTTGAACGCTAAAATGATTCTGAGCATTTTTCCCGCTTACCTACCCCCTCTACATGGTGAAATCAAACGTGACAGTGTACCTCGAGAATTCAAGTATGCTATGGTCACTGCGTACCTTCCGAAAGGGGTGCGCACAGTTCATGCTGATCAGGACAAGCCCCCAGCGTTGAAGTTTAGCGACTTCAACCTCAGACACATGAAAGCCTATAGTATGCTCACCCCGCACAAGTATCTAACGAAGATGAAGGGAAAGAACTCGAAGATCATCCTGCAGTCTTGGATCCAGAACCTCGCGTAGTCAACATAACTAAATGTCATGAAGATCCCACACTTTGGTAGGCACCAAGAGGTGAATGCATGCGTAAAGTTACTTCTGTGTTTCTATCACAGAGGCTACTCGTGGTTGAATCGCCGTGTCACAGTGGATCCGATCTTGATCAATTGGATCATAGGACTCAGCATGCAAGGCCCTGACCCACATGAGTTTTATTCAGGAAAGACCATAGACAGAGTACTAGCAACAAAAATCAAAGAAACCTATGGTGATGTAGAGAAGGGCACGCGAAGATACAATGCAGCCTCTTTTTAGAGCGACGCAGTATGCCTTTCCTGTCAGCTAATTACAGGAAAACTAGTTCGCAAGAACCGGCCCACCCAAGTGATTGGATTCGTAGTTGATCTCGCAGGGAAGTGCACAGAAGGACTTCAAATGAATTGGATGAAGTACTTGGTGAATCAGATCGAACTGCATTGCAGGGAAGTGCAAGACCAAGATTATGAGTTCCATTTCAGTTGGCTTCTCATACTAATCACCTTCATAGCATGGGAGATGTCGGAGGGTGCCACTTTCCCAGAGACCGAGCCATTTGAACCTTTGGCTGCGAGGTTCAGTACCTTGTGGTACTCGACTGATATGAGCAAGCAATGGAAGTCAAATGTCATCTTCCACATATACTACAACTAGCTAAAGACCACCATCTAGTCTATGCCTCACATTATCCCAAACACGCTCCACAGATTCAGACCCTTAATGAAGTTCATCACGGATCGCCACTTCATTTATATAACAACGGGAGCTGATGAACACAAGAAACAGTTGTAGTCTTATTACAAGTTGACTGAGGAAGATATCGAAGAGATCACCAACTATTGGTCAGTAGACCTTCTCATTCCAACAAACCTCGTAGAGCTATCCAATATTGATAGCCCAGAGACTGTACCAGATACACTGGGACCAAGAAAAATGAAGAAGCCTGAAGAGGTTCACAAAGTAGATAGTGCATCTATAAGGACTGCCTCTATCACACCAGACGAAGGAGGTGACGACGAAGAGATAGAAGGCACAAAAATTGAACAACAGAAAGACGAAGTACCACCGCCTAGGGACGAAGAAGACTTGTCGAAGAAAAGGAAGGTATCACCTCTGAAATCTTCCTCCCAAAAGAAACCTAGAACCCCTGTAACCAAGATGTGAACTACCCTCACATTGGATGACCTTGATTTCATCGTTGCAGTGGTAAATGATGCTTCAAAGGAGATAGTAGAGAAGCAGGAGGTGAAGCAGGAGAAGATGTATAATCGTATAGAGATTGAACTCCAAGGAGAGAAGTAGGCACTCCAGTCTATCTGCGCAATCCCCACTGCACCTTTGACAACAGGGATAGTAGAACTAGGAGATGAGCCAACTCAACTTCACTGGATTTCTTATATGGTCGAAGCTCACCTTCGAAAAGCTCAAGAAGACACAACACAAGCTACCCATACTTTGACATAGGTACAGGGAGTACTTGTCGAGCAGTGTAGTGCTGCCGAACGAGAAAAAATTTCTTTTCAAGTAAAGTGGGAAAAAGAGAAAGCAGAGCTACAAAAAAGCAAGGAACAGTTGCTCACAGAGCAACTTGAAGTCAAGGAACTAGTCAACAGAGCACTCTTCTCTGTGACTATTATCAAAGTATAGGCTGAAGAGAGAGTTCCACAATAGGTGGCACAACTTGAAGAAGTTATACATAATCTTCAACAATGCATTGCCAATCTAGAACTCCGCGTTGTGCCCGAGACCCCTCAGGAGATAAGAGACCAGCGAGAAGCAACTACTCACTGTACAGTTGACTGATTGAAAGCTCTTTCCTTGGAGTGCAAGAAAATCAGTAACTAGAGTGCCCAGACTTATGATAACCTTATAGAGAATCCAAATTTATAGGCATTGGAGTCGCAACTTCAGGAAGCAAAGCAGCATGCAGATACATTACAGGCACAACTGAAGGCCCTGTCTGTAGTGTATAGAATGAAAAGATCTCATGAACAATGCACAACTCAACAACAGATACATATGATCCAGAGCAAAGTGATGGAATTCACTCAGTGAATCCAACCGGTGCAAGACAAGGCATGCATGTTATTTTCCGAGATCGAAAGCTAGGGAGTAGATCTTGAGCAAGTCATTGTCACTGCAGAACAACGCCTGGAAGGACCAATAAATGACACAGTGATCCTGGAATTCACCCAGCAGGAGGCTATAGGAAAGAAACAGGTCAAAGCAACTTGATCCAAGTTCGAGGCTTTCGAAGTAGAATTGCGCAAACCAAAGTGACTCGGGATGAGTCACATGCGAGTGTTGGGAGCCTGTTGGCCCTTGACCAAGTTTTGGGATAACCTTGGTCATTTTGACCGTTTTTGGACTTCGACAGCCTTTCAAAGATGGAGCGCCAGGTGAAGCAGAGATCGCGAGATCTCAGTCCACTTTTGGGCCCCTTTTGGTTTTTGGGTCAATGTAATGGGAAATGGATGTTGACCCATGGGTTTACCCATGCTTAGGCCCACTTTTGTAATGTATAAATAGATACTTAGGCAATGTAAGAATGGACGATGGATTAGTGCTAGTAGTTAGATATGTGTGATCGGATGTGGAATGTAAATGCTTTGTGCATGATTGTAAGAATCTTGTAGAGCTAAGTGCAAGTTGTTTTAAGAGGTTGTAGAAGGCTTTGTGCTGAAGTGTAAGGAAGAAAGATCTAGCGAGTTGCATAAATCTTCTGTCCTATGCAAAGAAGGGTTTGAGGCTCTGTGCTATAACTAATGATTGAAGATACTAATAAATAAGAAGAAGAGTTGGTGGGCATAGCCCCAGGAAGGGGGTGAACCACGCAAAATATTGTATTATGCTTTGTGCTTTGACTTGATGTGTTTATCTCTTTATTTGCTAAGTGCTTTGATATATTTAGATAGATCTACTTATTCTTTGTGCTTCTTAGATGTGTATGAATGTTAGATCTAATATGTATGAAGATGCTTAGTGCCGATCTACTAGTTCTGATCTATTTTACTGTTGCTAAGTGATAAGATATCGTATATCTAAGTGAATGTTGTGATGCTCTGTGCTATCTGCGAAGTATAGTAAGGGTTGAATATTGATGAATGATCGATGCTAAGTGCACTATAAGTGATATAATCACAGATCTGTGTCCTAGCTAAGGTTGCAGACACCTGAGTCTTGCAACCACCCTTGCCTCTACCTCGGGTGAGACTTCATCTTCTTCCCAGGTGTTGTCGAGAGGGCCGATAGTTAGGGTTTTGTTTGTGCGCTCTTGAGCGTTGAACCTTGGGTCTACTCCTGTTCCAACATAAAGGCACTAAGAACGATACAGATGAGCATGGAAACGTCGGTGGCTTTCAATATTTCGAAAGAAAGGACGACGAAGGAGCTGATGGATGCATTGGCTAAACTGTATGAAAAAACCTCGACGTCCAATAAGGTATTTCTAATGAAGAGATTATTTAATATGAAGATGTCAGAAGGTGGGTCTATTGCATATCATTTAAATGAATTTAATACGGTTACTAATCAACTAAGTTTTGTAAAAGTGGACTTTGATGTTGAACTCATGGCTCTTCTAATGTTGTGCTCATTGCTAGAAAGATGGAATGACTTGGTCATAGTTGTAAGTAACTCTGTCTCTGGTTCAAACACTTTAAAATTTGATGATGTTGTTGGTGCTATCCTTAGTGAGGAAATGTGACAAAAAAGAACAGGTGAGACATCAGGTAATGCGTTAAACATGGAGAATAAGGGAAGACAAAAGGATAAAGGAAAGGGCTCAGGGAATCGAGGGAATTCTAGGAAGGGTAGATCCAAATCAATATTTGGAAAGATAGAGTGCTGGAATTATCGGAAGAAAGGACATCTGAAGAAAGATTGTAGAGATCCAAAGAAACAAAGAGATGGACAACATGAGAAAATCAGAAAGAAACTGTAACAGGTGATGTGTTACAAGATACTTTATTTATTTTTGTAGATAATATTTCTGAGTCTTGGGTAGTAGATTCAGGGGATTCATTTCATGCCACACCCCATAGGAAATATTTTCTAGATTATGTTCAAGGTGATTTTGGACAGGTTCATTTGGGTGATGATGCACCATGCAAAATTGTTGGGATGAGAAAGGTAGAAATAAAGCAAAGCAATGGAAACCAATTGTTTTTGAAAGAGGTAAGACATGTTCCAGATCTAAGGAAAAATCTAATTTCAACAGGGTAGTTGGAAAGTGAAGGTTGCATATCCATATTTACAGATAACGTGTGGAAGGTCACCAAAGAATCATTGGTGATAGCAAAAGGAGAGAAGGTAGGTACATTATATTTATGTACTGGTAATACTAACTCTTATATATCTTTAGCTTCTACAGGAGTGGATACAACACTGTGGAATCATAGGCTTGGACACATGAGTGAGAAGGGGTTTCATATACTTCACAAAATAAATTTGTTTCCATATCTTAAACAAATTGATTTGGATTTATGACACATAAGAGAGTCACATTTCTCAGAGTCGAAAAAGAAAAGAAGAGTGAAAGGTTAGATCTTGTGCATACATAGGTATGGGGACCAACTCAAGTATCATCTCTTGGTGGCTCTCATTATTATGTTACTTTTATTGATGATGCAACTAGAAAAACTTGGGTTTATTGCATTCGGAAAAAAATATGATCTTTTTGATACTTTTAAGAAATGGAAAGCTTTGGTTGAGAATGAGACAGGAAAAAGGTTGAAGTGTCTCAGATAAAAAAAATGGAGGTGAATATTGCGGCAAGGAGTTTGATGATTACTGTTCATACCATGGGATTTGTAGAGAGAAGACGGTTCGAGGAACACCACAAGAAAATGGTGTGTCAGAAAGGATGAACAGGACAATCATGGAGCGTGCAAGGAGTATGAGATTGCATGTTGGTTTTCCCTTACAATTATAGGTAGATGCTATAGATACTGTTGCTTACTTAATAAACAAAGGAACTTCAAGCTCTTTGGATGGTAGAATTCCAGAGGATTCATGGACAGGTAAAAAGGTAAACTATTCTTTTTTGAAGACTTTCGGTTGTTAATAATTTGCCCATATTGATAAAGTAAATAGAACAAAGATTGATGAAAAATCCAAGAAGTGTACCTTTATTGGATACGGTGTTAATGATTTTGGTTATCTCTTATAGGATTATGAAAATAACAAAATCATTAGGAGTAGAGATGTCATATTCAATGAGAAGGTCATGTACAAAGATCACTTGCAGGGAAAGAAACAGGAAAAAGAAAAACTAGAATACACAATGCTTGATGAGATCACTGAAAAATAAATTCCAAAGGAACCAGAAAATCAAAACGTACAACAATGTGAGAAGAAGGTACCTCAAACTACTACAAGTGTTGTTAGAATATCTACTAGGTTAAGTAGAACCCCTGAATGATACTCTCCTTCATTGTATTATTTATTGTTGACTAATTCTGGTGAACCAGAATGTTATGAAGAGGCAATGAAGGTAGACACCAAAAATAAGTGGCAACAAGGAATGAAAGAGGAAATGGATTCCCTGGTAAATAACCAGACTTGGGATTTGGTTCAGTTGCCTGCAGGAAAAATAACACTACATAATAAATGGGTTTATAAGTTGAAGGAAGAAGATGGAGGCAAAAAGAGGTACATGGCTAGACTTGTTGTAAAGGGCTTTGCACAAAAGAAAGGTATAGATTTTGATGAAATATTTTCTCCTGTTGTTAAAATGACTTCAATTAGGACTATTTTAAGTCTTGTGGTAGTAGAAGATTTGCATCTTGAACAATTAGATGTAAAAATGAATTTTCTCCATGGGGATTTGGAGGAAGAGATTTATATGCAGCAACCACAAGGGTATGAGGTCAAAGGGAAGGAGAATTTGGTATGCATGTTGAATAAGAGCTTGTATGGCCTAAATCAAGTTCCAAGGCAGTGGTATTTAAAGTTTGTTAGGTTTATGACAGAACAAGGTTATAGTAGATGTCATTGTGATCACTGTGTTTATTTTAAAAGGCTAGACGATGGAAGCTATATTATATTGCTATTGTATGTAGATGACATGATTTTTGAAGGGTCTAATATGCAAGATATAAATGTGCTCAAGAATAAATTAGCTAATTCATTTGAAATGAAGGATTTGGGTGTTACAAAGAAAATCCTTGGCATGAGAATAACAAGAGACAAGAAAAATCACAAATTGACATTGTCATAGGGTGAGTACATAGAGAAGGTGTTGGAGAGGTTTAGAATGCAGAATGCGAAACTAGTTAGTACACCTTTGGCCAACCATTTCAAATTAACTAAGGAAATGTGTCTCAAGACACATGAGTAGATATAATATATGTCCAGGGTCCCTTATTCATCAACAAATGGTAACTTGATGTATGCAATGGTTTGCACAAGACCAAATATTGCACATGCAGTGGGAGTTGTGAGTAGGTATATGAAAAATCTAGGTAAAGAACATTGGAGGCAGTAAAGTGGATTCTCAGGTATTTGAGAGGTACTGCTACTCATGCAATATGTTTTGGAGGTTTAGACATTGTTCTACAGGGATATGTTGATTCAGATATGGCAGGTGATAAAGATAGCAGGAGCACCACATGGTATGTTTTTACTATAGGTGTAACAACAGTAAGTTGGATTTTGAAACTGCAAAAGGTTGTTGCACTTTCAACAACAAAGGCAAAGTATGTTTTTGTTACAGAGTCTAGTAAAGAGATGATTTGGTTACAAAGGTTTATGGAGGAATTGGGAAAGAAGCAGGAGAATAACAGGTTGTACTCTGATAGTGAGAGTGCCATTCATATTTCAAAGAAATCAACCTTCCATTGAAATACTAAGGATATACAAATAAGGTACCATTTCATACGATTCGTCTTGGAAGATGGGCATTTGAAGTTGGAAAAGATACACACTAGCAAGAATCCTGGAGACATGTTAACTAAGGGAGTAACTAGAGAGAAACTAAGTTCCTGTTCAGTTTCACTTGGTCTTAAAGAATGAAGGTGAAGATGAGAAATTTGCTAGGTCCAAGAAGGTTCATAGTCTAGTAGATACAACAACAATGGAGTTGTTGAGATTAGTCTCCAAGTGGGAGATTGTTCGTTGTGGAGCTTGATTATCTTCTTGATTCAGAGGTATTTTTTTCAGTCGGGTTTATACCCCATGAAGACTTTACACCTCGGAAGAATGTACACTCCTCCATGCGGGGGAGTGCAGAGGAGAGTTACCCCCTCTGCGAGGTTAGGGGGAAAGCGGGCCCCCGACGAGGATTCGGGGGAAAATGTTCCCCGATGAGGTTTTGGGGGCGAAGCTCTCGAAGGAAAAATTTCCTTGTAAATGTATATTGTAATTTCATTGTAAATCTGGATCGTTCATTATAAGGTCATAGATCTGACGATATAAGTTATGTTAGGGTTTGTTTCCCTAGAATGAAACCCTCTTTTATGAGGGAAATGTATTGCGGCTATGCATCATGGTGAATATTCTAGTCCGAGAGAGGATACTGTGAGAGAAAGAAGAGGAAGTTACATCAGGTGCATTGTGGTTTGTGTCCCTTCATTTGCTGGATAATAATAAAGGAAGGACCTGACAATTTCTTTGGTGGACGTAGCACACACTAGGTGAACGATGCATATCTGTGTCTCTATTGTATTGTGTATCTTTTGTGTTTTATTTATCCATTTATTTTATTTTATTTCTCCACGATCTTGTTTTTCTAACAAAGTAGGCACTTCATTTCTAGGAAAACCCTCAAAGGAGGTGAACCATGAATGAGACTATCAAAGGCCTTCATGCAATGGTTGACATAATAACTGAAACCCTTATTGTATTCCTATTTTATGATACTCTGACGCCATTCAAATATTGGTTTTAGGTTCCCCTTTTCATTTGTGAATTCTATTCCCCAACCATTGAAATAAGCATGGTTTTGAGAGGGGATGAGATATATCAAGTAGGACTGGTACCAGCTAAAATATCGGGTAATGTGAAAATTTTCTAATTGTACTTGGATGGACTCTTTTAAGAGTGCATAGAAATTCCATTTTGGGGGAGACATGGACTTTGCAGATTAAAGGCAGGATAAAATTACAAGAGAGACATCATCCATTAGTTTATCATGGTCTTGAACACAAACATGACAAAAGGAAGTTACGACATGCTGGATATTTTTTGGGAAAATTTCGGTAGGATAATTGGTCAATAGGGTAGGTAGTGGAGTATTAGGGGTTATGAGGATTCATAATAAGTTTCCTTTATCATCTTGGGGTAAATCTTGGTATGTGACCTCTAGAGTATGTTCTTTTAGCCTCTGCGAGGGATCTTGTGGGAAGAAGATCATTTTGGTTAGGGATTCATGTGATAAATATCAAATGACTCACTACTTATCAGTGGATAGTATTTTACCTTCGGAATCCAAGTAATTGGTGGCACACCAATCAACAGACTCAGGAAAATCAAAGGTTTGTGGTATTCTAGAGTGAATCAGGTTCAAATACCATGGGTGCATATAATCTTGGTTTCATATTGCATCTACTTCTACTAGAATGATGATTTGGATTAGGTCGGGGAAAGACAATATTGGGTCATAAAATTCATTGTCTCGGTAAATTAAGGGTTCATCCAATTCAAGTGTTCTCTTAGTGAGATGAGACTTCTTAGGGTTCGACATGGTAGCCATTTGAAAATATACACCAGGTGAAGACATAATGGACTAAACAAAAATGAAAGAGTTACAAGTTACCTTGGAATCATATTGCATCAATGGGTTCCTGGTAATAGCCACTGAATATCTTCCTTCGTTCTAAAATGGCGAGGATCAAATTTTGGCGCTTTGGAATGAGTAAAATTCCCTGGGCCTAAGGAATTTTATATTCGTTTCTTTTACCTTTGGATCACCACGTGTCGTCTTCTATGGGGGTAAGAATGTTTTCACAAAATCCCTAAAGTGCGTGAGTTCGAGTGATATTGTGCTGACGTTATCATGGCCTACAGACACATAGAAATATCTCATGCCTCCAAGTTGGAATTTCGTGGCGCTAGTTGACGGAACAAGTCACCTAAATTGATGACTTCTTATGCATCTCAACCTGCAGTGCATAAACAAGCATCATGTACTGAGTAGAGGACAATACTTCT
>ML776835.1:290260-308312 GCA_009831015.1 Picea engelmannii | reverse complement strand
TCAGGTAATACAGGTTGTCCCTCTTCTCCCCCCATTGCTTCATAAACATAGACTCAAGAGCATGCTAACTATTGATAGAGGCTCTGGGGAGTTATCTGAACCATTTACGAACATATCCCTCTAGGGTTTGGAAAAAAAACCTCATGAAGACATTGCCATTCTCCACAAAAAGGTTATCAGTGAAATCCTGGAATTCTACTAGGTGTTCTTCAACATATAGGGTTGGTTCACCATTGTACTTGGGAAACAACTTCAAGCAATTTTCAGGTAGGTCATGGAAGTGAGTAGGGAGATTTAAAGGGATTAATCGAGCCATGAACCAATGGTTTAAAGGTGGTGTGGGAGGTTTATTCCCCCTAGATATTCCTCCTCCTAAATTGACCATGAGGTTCTGCAAGATAATGTTATGGGATTTAACAAATGGAGGGTTAATTTTTCAGGAAGGGATTAAAGGAAGAGATCACTTCTTGAAAGAATCATAAAAGGATAATTTTGTAGATATATTAAGGGTTCAGTAGGTACCTTAGCAACATAAGTGGAAATAACAAGTACATCAACTATATCCAAAGATTCACTACCTACATGAACAACATAAGGATAATTCTTCAAATTAGGGTTACTTGGAGGCAAAGATATTTGACATTCTCTGATATTTCTATAGGTCATGAGCTTCTTAGGGTATAATTATACTGGAGTACACTCAGGATCTATTTTTCTTATGGTATATATTCTATGATATTATTTCTGTGGAGTTTCTAGGTGAAATAACTAACAACCATGTGTCTGAAACTCGTTCACATTCGAGTATTAGATCTAGAATGTCGTATCCCTAGGGAAAGATATATTCAAATTATGTTCCCCAACAATGAAACCATTTTAGATGTTGTCCCTCAAGATGTTCCAGGATGTAAATGAAACTATGTCGAGGCACCCTAGGGGCCAAGAACCAGAGCGAGTTTTAAATCCATGCCGATTAACAACATAAATTATGCAAAAATTTGGGTAACTTTTTCTCTCTCTCTCTTTTAAAACTCTCGACCCTCAAACAATACCAAAACCAATACCAAGAAATTCAATGCGAAGAGGCATGTGTCCATGAGTGCTTTAGATAGTTTTATTTAAGTTTGAAAATTGTCATATTTGGAAGAAATACAAAATAGACATGTGAGGTAGCTTTAAGGTGAATCTCACATCCTATGGACATAGTAATGTGCCAAGCAATTAAGAATTTAGCAGTTCTAACAACTATACTAGATCATTAAACCATGAATAAAATAGTAAATATTATCATATAATTAAATCCATGGAGGTACCCTCTACACATCATTAAATACATGAAAAAATGACATGAAGTGGTCGTACATTCATAGGAAATCACTTCAGTATCATAAGCTAAACAACATGCAGTAAAACTGTACATGACATAAAAATTGTTGCTCGAGCTTTTATTAATGGGGATATGATACAAGAAGCCATGAAATGAGAGGGATGTATTTTACAAGAGCACATACACATAAAAACAAACACAACCTAAAGAATAACATAGGGGATGAATCTTTTGCAACATGCAACCTTGAATATTGGCCTGTGTCTGAGGGGATATTTGATCAAACAAATAGGGTATAAGATACTCTTAAATTCCCCAAAATACCGACCTCTACAAAATGAATTCTCTTTTCCTTTTGTATTCTTACTTTTATTCAAAACTGCTTCTTGATACTACTTACTGCCCCCTGATTTACGATACCGCTATTTCCGCCATTTCTAAAAATGCTTATAGCTGGAAAAAAATCTAACAAAATATTATTTAGTAACCCCTTTACTGATCATGTCCAGAGCCACTAGTTCGACCTTGTCTATCCGTGGGAAGCTTGAGAAATCGACACATGTAATTCCATGGACTTCCCATAGGGTAGTCAATCTTATTCATATTTCAAAAAATTTCATCAAGGTTGGTGTACGACTCATATGACGGTTGAGGTATATGATTGAACAATCCTTTTAGTTGGTGAAGGATCTTGAAGTCCACTGCGAGCAGTTCCATGATATCATGTGCCATCAAAAACGTAGTTAACCTATCAAAGCTCCTGTATGAGATCCTTGAATATTTCTTTGAACGATGATACATCATTCACCATCTCCTTCATTCTATTTTCTACATTTTTCAACTTCGTCCTCTTTGTAAGGAATTTCTTGGCATCAATAATGATGCTAGTCCCATATTTAATATTAATATATTGAAGCTTCTCTTTGGTCTTTCCATTCAAGAATTTTATAATCTTATTGGTGAGGTCAAGCTTGTTTTCCAATTCAACTTTTACCCGAGTTATGTCATCTTGGGATACATTAATAAGCTCCAACTCATCTCCTACTAGGCAAAATTGTGCCCAATTGTTGTTTACCAGGTTGGATATTTGGTCCCAAATCACATGCTTTGTCTCCTTTAACACTGGCTTCCATGTGGCTTTGATCTGTAATATTTCAATTTCCTTCAGGGATTCATCCTTGTCTGCATTCATCTTTGAAACCAAAACTTCTCTACTTTTAGCTTGCTCCTCCAACTCTATGGAATTGGAATTTTTGTTTCTCAGCTGCGTGTTCAGAGAACCTAATTCATTTTCTTTTACACTAAGATCAACCAATCCTTCTGTTGGATCTACGATCTCAACTATTTCTTCTCCTTGCATAGAGACTTGTGTCATAGGACTTTGCTAATTCTTCAACAACACATTTTCGGCTCTCAGAATTTCAAATTCCCTTCACAACTATGTATTATCTTCATATTTTTCTTTCAACTGAAAGAACATTTTCTCTTTTTCTTCAAAAGTAGATTGTAATTCTGGTGTTTGAACATTTTGAGCTTCATGCATGTGTAGCTTCTTTAATTCCTTGATATATGTATCCTTTTTCTTTATTAGATCCTCAAAGACTTTAGGATCTGTGCCTAAAGCTATTATCTTCTTTTCCAAGTCAGCCACCCTAGTTTTATTAGCTTTAGTAGCTATCTTTTACTACCTCAGCTGCTTGTGTATTTTAAGTGAAATTTACTTCATTTCCCTCTCACTTGCAGAGGATTGCAACACTCCTTGATATAACATCTCACTAACTTGTTGATGAAAATCAACCAATTTAGAATATTTGTTATCTTTGGTCTTGAACTTTATCTGAGTCATTTTATAGTCTGCTGGCGACAGGGGCTTCTGTACCTTAGCCTCCAATAATTCTAGGTTCAAGGTGCCCGCTTGATGGTCTGCTACTATTAGCAACCTGGTTGGTGGAGCTTCCTCTCCTCCTACCGAGGAATACAATCTCTTCAGGACTCTTTGCTGCATGTCCTTATATATTTGTAGTGGGTGAAAATTGTAGGTGGTTCTTTTGTTATTTCTTCACTAGTGATTTCTTGTTGGGGTACTCCCATTGATAATAAATATGATGGGAAATGTTCAACAATAACAGGTGGGCCTTCAGATTCTATGTTCCCCTAAGTTATCCATAATGTTCCCTTCTCTTTATTCAAGAACTGTGCAAAGATTTCTTCCTCATATTCTTCATCCTCAATGTCAATTTTTTTGAGCTTCTTACTATGAGGATGACATGTCAGGGATTATGATAGAATACTTGACAACAGATGCTTCAATACTTTAACAGGTGGTGCTAAGCTATATTGAGAAAATAGGATCAATAAATCAATGGATTCCTTTTCTAGAACCTCTCTGACTTCTTCCAAGGATTCTGGATTTGCTGCCTTCTCTATATCTCCTCTTGGCTCATGCTTAGAGGAGGACTTCCTATCAATGATATTTCCATGAGGTTCATATAGCCACTTGTCCCATTTCTCAAAATCGAGGAGATTCAATATCTCTTCGGCCTTTGAAAAATATAATCTTTGTTTCACTAGGAAAGGGATGACCTCTTGAGGCAATGTAAAAGTGATTTCTTTCCTATGTTTGCCAAAAAGAAAGTGATCAACTAACAACATCTTCCTGATATATTCTAGAGCCATCATCTTGGGTGTAAGAAAGATTGGGAGTCTAAAAGGTTCCTCCAAGAAGCTATAAACTTCGATGACGGTATAATTTTGGGCCAAGTACCAATCTTTTGTTCTGGTATCCTTACTTAATTGAAGTAGGTGCTTAATTTATTGGAAAATCCCAAGAGAAGGTGAACCATGAATGAGAGTATATAATGCCTTCATGCAATGATTGACATAATAAATGAAACCCTTATTGTATTCCTACTTTTTGATACTATGAGACCATTCAACTATTGGTTTGAGGTTCCCGTTTTTATCTGTGACTTCTATTCTCCAACCGTTGAAATAAGCATGACTTTGAAAGGGGATGAGATATATCAAGTAGGAATAGTACCTGAAAAATCAGGTACTATGAAAATTTTATAATTGAACTTGGATGGACTCTTTTAAGAGTGCATAGAAATCCCATTTTAGGGGAGCCATGGCTTTTGTAGATTAAAGGTAGGAGAAAAGTCCAAGAGAGAAATCATCCATTATTTTGTCATGGTATCGACCATAAACCTAACAAAAGGAAGTTAGGGTATGCTAGATATTTTGTGGGAAAATGTTGGTAGGGTAATTGGTCAATAGGGTAGGTAGTGGAGTATCATGGGTTATGAGGCTTCACAGTAAGTTTCCTTTATTAGGTTGGGGTAAAGATCAATATGTTTCCTTTATTAGGTTGGGGTAAAGATCAATATGTGATCTCTAGACTACATTCTTGTAAGCTCTGTGACGGATCCTGTGGGAAGAATATCATTTTGGCTAGGGCTTCGGGTGATAAATAGAAAATGACTCATTGCTTATCAATGGACAATATTTTACCTTCAGAAGTTAGGTAATTAGCAACACATCAATGAAAAAACTCACGAAATCAAAGGTTTGTGGTATGCTAGAGAAAATTAGGTTCAAATACCATAGGTGCATATAATATTTGTCGCATATGGCATCTTCTTGTGGTAGAATGATAATTTGGCTTAGGTCGGGGAAAGACAATACTGGGTCATAAACTTCACCGTCTCGGTCAATTAAGGGTTCTTCCAATTCAGGTGTTCTCTTAKAGAGATGAGACTTATTAGGGTTTGACACGATAGCCATTTCAAAATATACACCAGGTGAATACACAATGGACTAAACATAAATTGAATATTTACGAGTTACCTTGGAATCATATTGCATCAATGGGTTCTTGGCAATAGCCGCTKAATATCTTCCTTTGTTTGAAAATTGTGAGGATCAAATTTTGGTGCTTTGGAATGAGTAACATTCCTTGGGCCTAAATAATTTTATATTCGGATTTCCATGTGTCATCTTCTATGGGGGTGAGACTTTTTTCAGAAAATCCCTAAAGCTCACGAGTTTGAGTGATATCGTGTTCACATTATCATGGCCTAGAGACACATGGAAATATATCACGACTCTAAGATGGAATGACGTGGAGTTAGTTAAGGCGACATGTCACCTAAATTGATGCATTCATATTTAGGTTTGGTGGCTTCCTTTTTGAAGTAAACGCCGATAATCGAGGATAGCTCCAGGTGCCGATGAATCAAAGTGCATGTGAGTACAATATAGTAATAGTAAAGTTGTTTAAGAAAAACTAGAATACCACTATCGCGACCCAACGATAGTGGTTTACCTCATCCTACCCTTTCCATGTGACATCACTCATTCTTTGACATGTTTCTTCTTAAAACCCTCCCTAGGCCCTCAGGGCTTGATTTTTCACTGTAAATTTCTCGGCTCCCGACCATATGCATTGCTTCTTGATCCATGAACTTTGCAAGCTCTCTTTAAACCCGTTTCTCATGAATTTGACCCCTTAATATCGATCATGGTGCATTCTAATGACTGTATCAAATCCAACACTAACAAACAAGATCAAATATGGCTTGATAAACTTACTTAGTATGTCCTTCTAGGGTTCCAAGATGGATAGACAAATAAAGGCACTAAATCATTACCAAACCAACAAAAGAAGAAGGATATGATTTACCCTATAATGTATTCCTTCTAATGGTAGAAAAATCCCTTCAATGGATATATCTAATTATCTTGTTGAAGACTTTATCATTTCAAAATTAAGATTTATGAACAAAATAAGAACCAAGATAAAGAAGATTCAAGAATTGAGACCAACATCTAGAAAGAAATAAAGCTTTACACAACCATATGCTCTAAGAAAGATATGTTGATTAAGCTCCAAGGAGTAGAAGCTCTAAAAATCCAACCATGAGTACTAATGAGGAAGACAAACTCTTTATATAGTGTGTTTCTCAACTTTCTTTGTAATTAAATAACAATATCTTATGTGATAATATCATTATATCTATCCTATATAGGGATAAAATATGCAATTATCTAGTCAAAATACAATACTAATGAGGTGGTCAAGCCACATGTACAATAATCCAAGTGAAATAGCCCCAAGAGAGAGGGACGTCTCCATCAACAAGGGAAGAAAGTGAGTCAATGTTCGACATATAGCCTCCAAAGGGGTAGAACCTAAAAAATATATTCAAAGTGTGCATTCAAATACTCCAAAGTCTCCTCCAAATGTGGACGCATGGATCTCCAAGATTGAATATCTCCTAAAACCATGGGTAAAACCCCTCAAGAGTGTACAATCCCTTCAAATCAGCTCCAAAAAGGCCATGAATGAGGTGTTCAAGGTGCAACATCTCTCTTCAAAATATTTCAATCATCCCCTAAAGTCAGGGGGGGCCTAGTAAGCCCACATGTGCCAAATAGAACCCCCAATGCAATCTCCAAGGTGGACATCCTATCAAATTAGGTGACACATTCCTCAAAATATGCAAACAAGGTGAGAGATCCAAAATCTAGGACATGGAAAGGCATGAGAAGTCCCGGTACATGAAGAATAGCTCAAAATTGTTTCAACCAATGACTTGGGAACTGTGAACTACCTCGAGATATGTGAAGATGCTTTGGGAAGAGTGAACTTCCTTGGGAACTATGAATATGCCCAAAATAAAGGATGAATCCAAATTCCCACATCATATGATCCATCAATATGTCATCAAACCCTCTAGATCATCATAATCCATGAAACCAAATAAGTACCCTAACTGTCCAAGGCTCATAAAAATCACAAGGGGTAGTGAAGAAATTCACTAGCAATACCCCTATGCAAAACAAAGGGGTAACATATGGCTCCAACTCGAGGACATGTGCTCTTCCTGGGAGTGCATGTGAACCTTGTAATATTGTCATGTACATGTGATAACGACCTCCACACCAAGAAAAAAAAACCTCCATTACATCAAAATCTAGATTTTACAAAGCAATGCATAAGCCATCAATGCCTATCAAAGAAAACTTTGATGCTCAAAGGATATTATTCATGATACTCTAATGCTCAAAAGATATTATTCATGATACTCTAATGCTCAAATGATATTATTATTTCCTACCCTATTTTAGCATGCACAATATTAGTGTGCTAGGTGAAATCAAAGAGCCAATGCAACCACCTTAGCACCTCATGAATATAATGGCCCTTTCCTCTATGTTTGGTCAACATCCAAAATAGAGAAACATTAAAATGCAAATGATTGTAATCTACAATCTTCGTTACTCCTGGGCTAAACACGAATCTAGGTACCTACAAATCAAGAATGTCATCAAGTGGGTACAAAAGCTGGTACATACTACTACACGTTCCATCTATCCAAATCTAGAGGGGGTTGCTACAATTGCTGCTTGGCCACACACTATCTCATTGCTTAAAAAATGTTTCTTTTCTATCACGTTTGGGTACACACTACTGTTCAAATCCATGTCGATGAAAATATTCTTTAAGGACTGTATTAGAGGAATGAAAGTCTATCACAGGTAGGGTGTACTGCCTATCCCATAGGCTACCCATAAATCTCATGTATGCGGCCTCAAATAATATAAGAATCCTTGTGATTTTTCCTTTAGCACCAAGGACAAATTTAGACAATTCACAATCAAATCCCAATTTTGCATTTTCCATTTTTTTATTGTAAACAATTTTCTCTTTGTTGAATACAATTGATATTCCTTCATATGATATTATTTTGAACCAAAATTCTCTTATTTGAAGGATTCTTGAAACTTAACACCTGAATGGAAAACAACATGAGAATTTGTTAGTATAGAGTAGATTGTTCTTGGACATTTGTTGTGTCTTTATATCCCTGTTTAATCCTCCAAGTATGATTTTGCAAATTTTGAAACAACAATGGGAACACATGGTATTTTTTTAAGGTCAGTTTGTTTTGCACATAATTGTTACCAAAGAGTCTTATACATAAAACATAGTTATCAAAGTCAACTGCTAAATGATTGAATTTAATGAGGTATTCCATGCCTTCTCATAGAAATGGTCACCATATGAAAATGTTGAATGGTATCTTGACCAAATAATGAAATTACTATTTGAATGTGTTAATGATTTCCTAGTGGTCTCATGTACATGCTTATGGAAATTTGTAAAGTTATTATTCAATAACTTTCTATCTTGTAAAAAGGGTTTATCCCACATGCATCATGGGAATTGTTCTCCTTTCACTCTCTCATATATAATCCAAGTTAAGGAGGCCCTTTAGGTGTGAAAATGTAATATGAGGTAGTGCATATGTGGGGTTTCTTTTGCATTGTAAGATTGGTGAGTTTACCTAAAGAATAAAAGACCAACTTCCATAGATGTTTCCCCACATTGGGGTTTTACTGTGTAAACCCTGTCTCTCTTGTCTCTTTTATTTCTTGCATTCTTTGATTTATTAATTTATTTTATGCTTTTCATAGGAGATTAGACCAATTAGATTCTTTGTTATATGTTATTGCATATTCTCCTAATCTAACAAGCACATCAAAGTCAAACCATTCGGCCTTTATTTCCTTCAATTCATGGTGTGTAGGCATAACCGATGTATCAACATTGCCAACACAATGGGGGCTTGTAATGACCCGATCACCTTTATACACAATGTTTTTATAGATACACTTAATCTTCTAAATTAGGGTTGATCACGTCCTTATAGTATCTTATTTTTCTTTTATCCTCTAATTCTTTATTGCACCATAATTTCTCCTTAAATTTAGATGTAATAATCACCTCCTTATGGTCGAGGAGTGTCAAAAGGGAAGGGAGAGAAGGTATAAATCATCTTAGTTGGGTTAAGTTAAAAAGTTGACAAACTTAATCATTTTTCATTGAAATTCTTTCTCAAAATCAGTAGTTTTTTTTTTCTTCCGAAAGTTATAGTTTCACTTAATTCATGGGAATTTTGATTATGGAACTTTTCCCTTGGGGATTTTAGGCTATTTTAAAAAGAACTAGAGCGTCAAAATTTCAAAAAATGATTGAACCAAGACATAACTTTGCCTTCTTGAACGACGATGACAACAACAACAATAAAAAAATTATCCACTTTTTAACTCACTCCATCTTAACTTGAATAATTGAATGCAAAAATTCTAACCTTAAAACATGTAATCTTCGAGGATAAGAAAAGCACTTACTATTGACATCAAGGATTCAATCGTTGTAATATTGTAACTTGATGACTCAATCTCTTTGTTTATTGCACTAAAAGGCACTTTTTATAACCCACAATGTGGGAGATGTGTAATTCCTTTCGTGCTCAACATGGTGTTGGGATGTGTCATTTAAAAAGAATATTAGTAACAAAAATATTTCAATGTCTACCATAAACAAAATATTTCAATATCCACCTTAAATAAAATAATTTTATATCAACTTTATATATATAGAGAGATATAAAGTAATTGAAAGTAAAAAATAAATTATTACATCCATAGGTGCTTTCTACTTCTCAATATGAGTATGAGGGAGATGTGTAATTCCTTCAATGCTTTATATGGAGTTGACACTTGACATTTAAAAAACAAATTTCAATGTCCACTTTAAGTAAAATCTCTCTCTCTCTCTCTCTCTCTCTCTCTCTCTCTCTCTATATATATATATATATATATATATATATATAGAGAGAGAGAGAGAGAGAGAGAGAGAGAGAGAGAGAGAGAGGGTATGTATACCTTCGTAGACTTTACCAGTCAAATCGCTGGGCGGAGGGGGGTCCCTTGTCCCACAAACAAGGGGGTCTCATACACCAATTTGATGTGCTGGCTTGGCCGTGACCTTAAAAATAGATTATATATATATATATATATATAAAGAACTAACATAGATCCATTTTAACTACGGATCTATCCATAACCATGAGATTAAGTCCCTTGAGGAGATTTTTTTATTATTTAAAAAACATGAAGAAAGATTTACACCTCGAAGGATTTGATCCCTCTCAATGCATAACAAATCTAGAGTTAAGATGGATATTTGTTGGTGATTATATCAAAGACTATTCTTATATCTCTATATTATATGAATTTATTTGATTTAACTCAAATGATTATGAATAAATAGTTATATAATATTTTAGTAATTAAATAACCTAAAATTTGACCTCCTGACCAATGATCAAATTTGAAGGGTTGGCCTTAATTTCAGCTAGAAGGGTATATATTCATGTAGCCATTCCATGATTAAAAACTTTGAAAAAAGTATATATTTCAATTGGAAATAATAAAATAATTACACACTTCATAAAAACATGTGTTAAATAAAATATTAAATTTCCAATCAAATTTATGCTTAGTAGAGAAATTATTAAATCCAATATTTCACCTTAACATTCACAAAGTTTCCTTCAAAATATCACCTTAATTTTCTCAAAGCAAAGATTGGAATATTCAAAGATCATAAGCATAACAATAGAAGAAATTTGTATATATTTAAATATGCTTCCAAATATTTTGTTTGTTACACTAGAGAAAATGCATGCCATTGTAGCATGTTTTCCATAGAATTATTAAGATCATTAACAATATATATTTTTGTAGTATGTCTATTATCTATACAACCCTAGATCTGTGAGCTAATTTATCGAATCAATCTAGAAACGTGTATTTGTGAGCCCTCAAAAAAATAAGTCATTTCATCATTCTACTTCTTTTTAATCATTATTTAATTGATTTCAACAATAAAAATAGTGAAATCCAAATTTGAATGACCCATGAGCTTTTCTAATCAAGCAAATAAAGAGTTTTCATTTCATATTTCTCAAAAAAGGAAGTAGATGCTCCACAAATCCAAAGCCCTTCTCTATTTCAGTGAATAGGGAACACATGAACCTAAAAGCAACATAAATACCTAAGGATTCAAAGGCACATTATTGGATATCAACTTCCGACAAAAGACAATAGAAAATCCATAATGAAATACCGACACAATTCAAGTGCAACAAGAATTCATAGAATACATTCGAAGAAGAAAAATGCTTTTCAAATCTAGTTTAGGAACAAATGGCCTTACAAACAATTCCAGAGAATTTAGGATGGTAGTAACGCCAGGTTCTTGGGCATGATATGGAAGGTTCAAAAGAAGGGAAGTGCCAACATAATTTAAGTCATTGAAATCAAGCATAGCAAGAATTCAAATAATACTTTCAATGAAATAGACGAAGTACAAATCCATTCGCTATTTCAACAAAGAACAAACACATTGACTAGAACGTGGAAGGTAGTGTGGAGAATTGATGATGAAAATACCCCCAAAAATTTGGTGATGCCATAGATGGTTGGAGAAAATAGATAGGTAATATTAAATGATATTCTAGAAAACAAATAGGGAATGTAACTTTACTTTTCCTCTAGCACATGTCGAATCCTATCTACCACTTATCTTCCATTACACCAATGCAAGTTGGTATGGTATAATAACAACGTTCTAGAGTAAATAAATTCACTCAGACTAAAAACAAACTTTCAGAAAAGATTAAGTTCATCATTTATTCATTTTCCCTTCAAATCTAATATGATATCTAAATCTTGCTTAGACATTTATGTGTGCTCTGTCCAAAAATTACAAAATCACTGTAGTGTGAAAGGGAGGTCATTTGATTCTCGATTCATTCCTTCTTTTCACCGTCAATATTAAAATTCTATGCGGTATAATGCATTTACTATGCACAAAGTTATGATGCTGACTTCTGAGATCCGTGTCACTCCGCCCACCTAGAACCCCTGCTTCAAAACTTGAAGACGAGTTACAACGTAAACAAAGTTATCCATAGACGTGTCACTCACTAAAGACATACAAGTAACTAGTAGTTTGAAGAATAACCCTTCTTATGAAATTTTAATATATACTTATACTTCTTTGAAAATAAGCAAAAATGAAAATGAACTTTTCTATGGACTGAACATATTTTTAATGACACTTCTATAATGTATTGGGAGCCTTTCGACGAACTGTAATAGTCGTTTGAAGAATAACCCTTCTTATGAAATTTTAATATATACTTATACTTCTTCGAAAATAGGCAAAAATGAAAATGAACTTTTCTATGGACTGAACATATTTTTAATGACACTTCTATAACGTATTGGGAGCCTTTCGACGAACTGTAATAGTCTCAATTTTAATTCCTTCGTGTGACAATTGCATTTTTAACTTGCTTTTTATTTTAAAATTCTACATATCAACTATGTACATACTATGATCATATAAATAATTAGAAAAAATATTAAAAAAAATCAACTTCAGTGTAAAGTTTTGTTCACAAACGTCCTCACATAAAAGATATTTTTATTTTACTTGGTACATTTATGATTTCCTAAGTTTCAGTGAGAACTATTATCATGCTTTGACTCGCATAGAATATGAGAGAATTATCCTCCCTATACTATTTTTTTTTTGATATAGTCCTCTTCTTTCATTAACTTATATAGTCCTCTTCTTTCATTAACTTATATGGGGTGGAGTAATATCCAAAATCTCGTTTTAATTAAAAAAAACGTTTATATCATGACACAACATGTCCGGTCTTTATTCGAAAGGACATTAAGCATGAGCCGCCTCGTTTTAAAACAAGAAAATATGGTGGAGGTAATTTCTCTAAAAGCATTGACAACAAGTTAAACATTTAATGTTAAGTATAAATTCTAAGAAAGGACATCTACATGCAAAAATTGTGACACCAAGTCAATTAACTAAAGTTCCAAAGTACTAGCAAATCAAATAACTTATTACTTGTCTTCTCACGTTGAATATTGTGGGATATAACTTTTTTAAATAGTTTTTTAATTATAATTTTTATTTTATTTTAAAGTTTACCTATAAAACATTAATAAAATGAATTAGAAATTAAGTCTCACCTTGATTTAGGAACTATATGATCTAAAGGTCCCACCTTTGTAACTTATTACAAACATTTCCAAGAGAGTATCCTTGGAAGTCCAAATGAAAAAAATTACAAATGACAATGAAACATTGGATGGTTATTTTTAATGAGTGTAAATGGAAAAAATGAATACAAGTAACATCCATTCAAGACTCTCTTCCTACTTAAGTTGATGAAGAAATGGTTTAAATTATTTATAATTTTAATATTTAATTAATAAATAAAAGATTTATATTTATTTTTATAAAATATTATAATTAATAATATTTTTTGAGTTATATATGATAATGTTTTATAAATTATAGAGATTATTTTTATACTTAAATGAATAATTTTTGATTATCTATATCTTAAATTAATTGATTTTAAAATGATGATATAAAAATTTCTTATTGTCCAAGGAATATCATGCTCCCTCATTTATGTCCTTTTCCCATTTTGTTCTCTCAATTCTAGTTTAATTAATTGCTTGATTGAGGATTGTAGGAGATTTCATCATTATTATTATTTTTTTTTTTATGTTTTTTTTGGTCCTTTAGAGTAATAGGAATTAGGTCCTTATTTATTTATGTATTTAAAGGATTTGATTCTTGTCTCCTCACCCCTCTCAAAGAAGTTTTCTTGTACTCAGACCATTGGGAGGGAATTTGCTTCCTAATTCATGATCACATCAATAGTGTTATTTAACTTCAACGAATATGGAACAAGACAATTTGTCGTAGTAACATGATTAGTATTCTTTGAGGTTTTGATTGGATCCAATCAACGGTGGTACATCTTCAAATAATTACGCCATGAGGGATTTTATTCTTCCTTTAGAAGCATATGAAAGATTTTCCTTCAAATACATTGAAGTTGCAACATGTCCATGATCAAAATAGAGTTTGCAAAAAAACACAACTAGGAAACAAGATTTAGTAGTTATTTTGTTAGAGGTGTCACACAAAGGTTTTTGACAAAATTACCTCGATGCATCTATTTATAACATAGGAACACTAATTCTCTTAATACAATGATGTACCAATGCTCCATGATAAATGTGCACCAGAGGGTAAAGGACCCAACAAAATACTTTTTGATATGGTTCCTAGGTTTCTTTATTTTCCTAGCCGTCAATGCATCTTAATTCTACTATGTGCCATCACATTCTTTTTTAGGTTCCTAGATTGTTCCTTCATCCATAGTATGGTTAAAAAGGTTATTTGCAAAAGTGGGGTGGTCGAATGGTCAAGAAGGATAGATGTTGATAGGGATGCACAAATCTTGGTGAATGAGAAATTGATTACGTCCAAATGACTACAATTGGTGTCACTACATGTCATGCTTTTCCTTACAATGATGTGGCATCCAAGTCTATTGCATGATTGTAGGTAAACTATACATCCCTATACATTCATAAAATAAGTGTGCTAAAGGTGGTGCATTGGGGTTTCTACTTTGCTTTAATTCAACTAAGTTGGAAAAGTGACCATGTTGATTCAAGAGGTGAAGTTTATGTTAAGGTCTTGGTGGATCTACGTTGACAACTCTACATCCAAGATATTACAATGATGATGCGTTTAAGGGAAGGATTTGTGTATCTATGCTATGACTATGGGTTTCTATGGCTAGGGTGGAACTGCAAAACTGTCCTCTATATAATTAGCTTCTATGTCCAAATGAGCTCCATGACCTCTACACCTTTTCACATTTAGCACCTCCAACCTAGATTTAAATTGTTGGATTCCACAAGTGTGACTAGGGGCTAGTCACCCATTGAGGTCACGAAGGGGATTTGATGTTTACGTATGGGGTTGTTGAGTATATTAATTTCTTTTGGGGGATTATTATTTTTGGGATGAATGATGTAACGAGTTTGGATTTTTATAGAGTTTATGTCTAATTCATTTTTATGTTGAGATGAGACCCATGTGGCTACATACTTATAGACATATGCATCATTTAGTAGAGAAAAGAGAAGTCATAAACTTAATATAAGGTGATTATATAGGGGTGTTTCTATGGATCAATGTTATTAGAAAATACAAGATCAAGATAAGATCCTATCTAATTACAATTTTAGCAATGACAATTTCAGCATAATAGTGGATTGAGATGGTGACCCGGTGTTTTCAATAAGGACACATGTTCATTTGGATACTTTTCAATATGGAGGATAGCGGTAGGTTGAGTTTCAGTGGATCAAATGCATATAAGGATTGGTGCATGATAATGATTCAAGCAAAGAGGAGATAGCTCATGAGAGGCTAACAACAAGGTAGAGAGGTTGAGATGCATTAGTGTGATTGAGTAGTCTTCCAAGCGAGGACTATTGTAGTGGTGTTCCTATTAAATTTCATTTGATCAAGATTGAGATCAATTGTTTTAGTTTATTCTAGTAGAAGTTGCATGTCACTAGGAGTTGAATCAAGGGTGAGTCAACCATTGAGGTGGGGGAGTTGGTGGGGTGGGATTTGCACACAAGATAGCTACTACATACCAATATGTTGGGCTTGGTGGGTGAAGGTGAGATCTATACCACACAATAAAACTATTAGTAAATAATGCATGGTTGGTGCTAGGTTCATAATGCTTAACATCACTCCAAGTTCCACTTGAGAGATGCACCATGAAGAGCTCTAAGGTTCTATTAGAGGGTGTTGGTATCATAGACTTGGTCACATTATGGAGAATGCATAGTGATATATGAATTAGGCTTATACCTTGGATATATCCATGTTTATGTTATAGTTTAGAGAGGAGACATGAGAAAATTGAATATTCCTTTGTCCCCTTGAGTGGAACATGGTGAGTTATCAACTTATCATCCACCATGTTTTCTGTTTAGTTAAACATGAGGAGGTTGACCCTTTTAGAGAGTGTGTCTATATATACATCTTTTATCTTGTATTAAGTTGTTGATTCATTCATTCTTCATCGTTCCTTTATATCTTCATGAAGCATTGGTGCATAAACATATCTTGGTGATTTGAGAGGACTTGCCCCCTTTATGCACCATGGGAACAGGAAGCTTGTAAGATGTACAGTACAAGGAAAACACCAACTAGTGAACGTTTTTAGTGTTACAGATTAGACAAAATTATTAAAAAAACATTGGTAGTGGAGGTTTCAATGGATTTTCACTAAAAAAAAAAATATGTGCAACTAGAGGTTCAAGCATATATATTTTTTTTATTATTTTTTTTTTTCCAATTCTCTTATATATAATAATAATAATAATAATCTATTTTTAAGGTCACGGCCAAGCCATCACACCAAATTGGTGTATGAGACCCCCTTATTTGTGGGACAAGGGAGCCCCCTCTGCCCAACAATTTGACTGGTAAAGTCTACGAAGGTATACATACCCTACCCCCTCTGGATTTGAACGTATGACCTCGTAAGAGGAAACACATGTTCTTAACCATTAGGCCCACTCAGGCTGTATAATAATAATCTATTTTTAAGGTCAAGGCCAAGCCAACACACCAAATTGGTGTATGAGACCCCCTTGTTTGTGGGATAAGGGATCCCCCTCCACCCAACGATTTGATTGGTAAAGTCTACGAAGGTATACATACCCTACCCCCCTCTAGATTTGAACCCGATAATATGAACCAGTGCACCATATATATATATATATATATATATATATATATATATGCACCAATGCATCAATATTTGATACACAATGGATTTAAAAATATATAATATAGACTGATGCATATTATATAATATTGAATCCCCAATGTGTATCACATATGTAAAAGCATCGATGCATATATTACCTTGCACATTGTAATGTCTTGTAACTATTATGATAATATTGTTACCCCCCCAATCTAGGGGGTAGCTAAGGAGATGATGTATCGAGGCCCGCAGGTTGAAGACATGGTGTGTCGAGAGCCAAATGAGTATACAAAGTCCTTCCTTTCATCACACATTACCATTCATCAATAGAAGCAATGTTGACCACACTAGCATGGCCCCTAAAGGACAACATGTCTTTCTTCATGAGGTAACAAGTTTGGTCTCATGGTAAGTGTCATTTTAATAATTGAAACATTTGAACATGCTGCAAAGAGTCCTTTCTTGATTATGAAAACATTTTCTTGGACATAATACCTTTTGCCTCATTTCCCCTTGGTAGTTGACATGGTTTCCTAGTAAGGGGATCACCTTAGGGAAAAGTTTTTCTACTAGGGGGTCTCCTTGAAGGGTCATCGTACCATTCCTGCACATACTCACCATCTTCCAATCCTTTTCCCTTTTTCGTTTCCTCATTATTTGGGTTTTCGAACTTATTGACCCCAAGAAGGGCTTGTACCTCATTTCATGGGAAGAAGGGGCAAAAGGCCCAAAGGTTTTTTAACTAGTAAAATATAAAATCCATAAATGATCCCTCTAGATGCTCTCCATAAGGTGCCGAGAGCAATGAAATGATTCTCCATAAAAAATCAAGGAACTTTAAAAAAGAAAACACACAATTAATAAATGTCCCGCTTGTTGGGGGAATGCATTTGTGGTGTCTTTTACATTCCTTCCACATGGGACTCAATGTGTTCCTAAATTCAAGTGGAATTGTGGTGCTCCTTGCTTTCCATTGCACATAGAAATCAATGTTTTGAACCATAATATATTAATGGAAAATAAAAGGGATTGGAAAAAGGTTTCATTGCAAATGAGGGATGCAATACACCCTCTACAAAGGCACCCATAAATGATACAATATGGGCCCTTGTATGTCAAGAAACTGCATGACCAAAAGTCATACCCCGATCCACATCATACTATGTTACATGAATTA
>ML776835.1:266725-278172 GCA_009831015.1 Picea engelmannii | reverse complement strand
TATGAGTTTTGATATATTTTCAGGTAATACTATTCTATATGGATAGTACATGTCATTCCATTTCATGTGGTATGTGGAACGTCACATAACTCCTCACGGTTTGAGAGTTATGGCCTTATGAAGTTGGAGGACCCTCATATGTCATATAGAAGCCCCAAAATGTCAAAGTAGTCAAAGTAGTTTAAGAGATTTTAAAAGGTAAATAATAAAGTGAAGTAATGAGTGTACTATAATTCAAAGTGAATACAAAATAAATTAATTCAATAATAAATTTAATGGAGAAATTAGAAGTGGGTTAACCCTAAAATAAAGAAAGTGGACAAAGTGGCCTAGAAGATGTTTTTAAAGAAGCTACTTGGAGAGTATAAATAAGAGGCAAGGCTCTCTCATTTAAGATTAAATTGAGCATATTGAATGCCTATAGGTTTATGAGGTAACCAAAGGATATATAAGCCTAATTTCTGAGGAAAGTCAAGAAATGAAGGACAAAATTCAAGGAAGGATAAATTCTTTTGATGATGCTTTCTAAGGTATGTTTTTTTCAGGTCATCTCACCATTTTCGCAATAATTTTTTTTCTAGAATGATTTAGACCGTACAATTTCTCTTCCATTGAGGAAACATATCCAAGTATTTGTGGTAAAAAATTAAGCTTGTGGGTCGTTGTATTTTTGGAGTTACATTCCGTGGAAAATAGAGTTTGTGGCTAGTCCTTAAACTAGTAAAAAACAAGTGTTTCTGGTAAAACCGTCATAACTTATTCATAAAAGATCTAAATTCAGTAACACCAAATGTGTTGGTTATATTACAATATTTAGTATTCTTTTTAATAGTTTCATATAAATTCAACAAATATTCCGTGCGGGGCACGCTCTACAAGGTCGCTCTCTAAAATATGCCAGAATTCAGCAAGGTGTGTCATTTTTGCCATAAATCCTTTTGTGAGAGGTTCCAAGTAGTGGAAACTGGAGGAATTGCATAAAAAAAATACTGAAGAACATTGTGTATTAGTTTCAAAGATTTATTCGTTACAGGTATAAAGTTATGATTATTTCAAGTTAGGGTTGTTGACTAATCCAAAACTAGTCTTGTGAGACTAAATAAACGTTTGATGAAAATGCTAGTCTCTTGTTGTTAAAGTTAAGGAAGGTTTGCAAGTATGTGATCATATACACCAGGTCTATTATAGAGTTACAAATCATATTTGGATGATGAAATTGATGAGGGATTTTGGTTGAGGTACAAGTTGTTTACATGGTTGAGACAAGTAGTTGATGAGTTGGTACATACATGAGGTGCATAGTTGATGATGTTGGTACATATTGATGAGTCTTAGTTGATGATTACTTGACACATGATTGGTACATACTTGGTACATGGTTGGTTTCACTTGTTTATGGTACAGGTTGATTACAGATTGTTTGGTACAGGTTGGTGCATGATTGATGCACTTGTTTATGGTACATGTTGATTACAGGTTGAGGTACAGGTTGATGCATGGTTGATGCATGGTTCATGTTTATTGGTACATGTTTACAATGGTATATCTCATAGTGATAGTGTGATAGTGGTTCCATCATTCTACTTCTACTTCAGAGCGGTTGGACGGGGCAAGGACAGGTGGTTGTAGTCACCTTCTGGTTGTAGTCGGAGAACATAGGGGGGTGTATCCTCCTTCTGGTTGTAGCTAGAGAATTGAGGAGTTGGAGATTCCCTTAGGTTGTAGCCTGAGAAACTAGGGGGTTGAATCCTCCTTGCAGTTGTAGCTGGAAAACAAAAGAAGTTGGTGCTTCCAATGAATATAATTCTTCAAGACATATAAGATAAAACATTCCGTGGTTTTCTCCCGATTTGGGTTTCCACGTAAAACACTGGTGTACTATGTATGTGTATGATTTTTCATTTATTATTGCTCATTATTGGATAATAATTCTTCATTGATATATCACTTGGATTATTTGGAGAAAAATTATTATAATTACGCTATTACTGATTCACCCCCCCTCTCAGTAATCCAACAAATGACACGGTTTTCGAGGATGATTATGACAACCACCTATTAAACCTATTTACTTTTTGAGGTGAGTTGAATATCAATCAATTAATATAATAGGGAAGGAAAAATCATTTTCCCAAGTGGAGCTTGATCAGTCAAAGACCTATTCTAGTGTAAAACTGTTGCCTAGAAATTAAGGTTTTGTTGTCACTATCCAACACTCCTATTTTTTTGGGGATATCACATCCTTTAAATTTTGACTCATATATATTTAAAAAAACTTGGTACATAATAATCAAGGTCGAATTCTTTATGGAAAATATTTTGGAAACACATCATCACGTTGACCTAATTTTTAGCAAGAAGTTACTAGAAATTTTGGAATTTTCTTGTTTTAGTCATCAACTTTTGGCATGGATTTTGAGCAGATGGTGATCAATATTAGTAAAATGAGAGAGGATTTTCTCAATAATAATATCATATACAAAAACTTGTTTATTTTTTTACACATGTGCCATGGTTTGGGAGATTCAAATGAGTATTTATAACTCATTTTTCAGATTCAAAAATTCAGGATTTTTCCCAGTTTAGACATTATCTTTGGGAACAGATATCGGGAATATGGAAGATTATTTTTGAAAAGTGAAAGAGGTTTTTCTCAATAATGGAATAATATAAAAAAACCTCTCTTAGAGTTTACACATGTGTCATATTTTAGGAGAAACAGGTGGATCTCTGAGCATCATTTTTCCAAAATTTCGACAGTTTATTTTTCCTAAAAATTGCCTAGCCACCTCATCATTTCGAATTTGGGATGGAGGTTTTTGGATCCATTTTTCTTGGATATTGAGAATAATGTAATATATTTATAAGAGAGGAATTAAAATAGTGAGGGAAGGGGGATATCCCTATTTTTTCTTTCATTGCAAAACTTTCAAGAGCTAATTTTTGCTTATATTTTCTTATGTAAAGATATCAACCTCTTATGAAGCCAATGGTTAGTGTTTGTTTCTATTCTCTGTTTAGTATATGTTTTACTTCATATTTAACATATTTTGATGTTTTATGATACATGACTGCAACTCTGTGTTGAGAAGGTTTATTTATAGGATATATTGCAATCTTTTCCACATAAACGTTTATGCCCTTTGAATCTTATTTGGAAAGGGTTTATGAGTAATGATTCATTCTTCTATTGAGTAAAGGAATTAAAGAATTGTTTTCTCTTTGGTGAATTTATCAGTCATTTTTCCACAATTCTTCCATACCATATCACTTATCTTATTTCACTAATCAAAGGTTTTATTTACCTGGTTTGCTGCACATAGGAAAGTGGTTTAAATAGCTCAAATCATAAGCCTTATTGAAACCAAATGTGTGATCTTTCCACCTTCATAAAATTATTGAGAATTTTGAAACAAGATGTTGTAGGCTTGACACAATAATAGTATTGAGTTGAATTCTAGTGCTAACACCTCCCGTACTTAAATTTGGAAAATTTTATAAGGCCTTTGAGAATTTGTTTAGTTTGAAAAGGGGGATTTAATGCACATGTTCGAGTGGTTATTTTATTAAATGTGGCTTACTTGGCATGATACATGTGACTTTTCGAACCTTTGGGGGTGTACTTGTTTGTCTTTACAATACCTATACATGTGAATAGCCACTCCATGGAAGAATTGTGCCATTTTGACATTCATAAGGGGTTGAAGACCCAAAGGATAGACACCATACCCCACAGGATGGGTAGAGGACCCCATATCGCTTATGCACATGAGGTGATGAATGTTTCCTTTGGAGGCACCTTTATATATTTAGAGGATGACATCGTATCCCTTTGCACTTGGACTATGGCCTTTGGAGGCCTAGGAAATCATCTTCTAAGCTTTGATGTCACTTGGATGTTAGGGTTTTGGTGGGCTTGATGGTACCAAACATGATGGGATGTGTTTTGAAGGAAGAGGAGGCATGGTACGTCACTCTAGTGCACAAGATATTGACACATGGCCTTTGGATGCCCAACAAATTGCATCTTCAGGGTCAACGTCTCACTTGGAGGCTCAACGTCACCCTTCTAGGGCACAACGTCACCCTTTTGAGGGTTTTACTTTATGTAAATTTTATTTTGTAAATTTTAAAGGTAAATGTTAGATTACTGAGAGGGGGGGTGAATCAGTAATGAAGAAATATAATCCTTTTTCACCATTAAATGCAAGTGTTATATCAATGTATCATTATCATCCAAGAATTGCATAGTAAATAAATAATGAACAAATGAGCAATCACACACATACACAATGAACCAATGCTTTACGTGGAAACCCAAAGTGGGAGAAAACCACATAATTCTTTTTATTATATGTATTTAATAATTACATTCATTGGAAGCACCAACTTCCTTTCTTTTCTAGTTGCAACTGGAAGGAGGCTCCAACCCCCTAATTTCTTAGGCTCCAACCTGATGGAATTTCCAACTCCCCAATTCTCTAGCTACAACCAGAAGGAGGCTACAACTCCCTATGTTCTCCAGCTACAACCGAAAGGTGGTCACAACGACCTGTCCTTTCTCCATCCAACCACCCTGACATAGAAGTAGAATGATGGAACCAATGTCGCACTATCACAATGAGATATACTGCTATAAACTTGTACCAGTCAAACTGCACCAAACAACCTGTACCAATAACCCGAACCATGCATCAACAATGCATCAACTTGTACCTCAACATGTAATCAAACTGTACCATAAAAAAGTGGATCAACCATGCACCAACCTGTACCAAACAATTTGTAATCAACCTGTACCATAAACAAGTGCATCAACCTTGCACCAACCTGGACCTCAACTTATACCATGAACAAGTGCATCAACCATGCACCAAACCTGTACAATAACATGTCACAACAACCTATCCAAACAACCTATCACAACAACATGTCTCATAAACGTTATTAACCAAATTAGATCTACTCACCAATATCAATCACCAAGACAAATCTCAAAGATGTGCATCAACCAAGCATAACACAACAACTCATAATCATCACCAAGACCAATATGTGCTTCTAATAATATACCAATACAAGTATGCTACATCATCCATAAACCATGTGTCAACAATACTACTAACAAGTGCCTCCAACCATGTACCAAGTATGTATCAATAATGTATAAACTACTCATCAACTATGACTCATCAAGATGTACCAACATCATCAACTATACATCTCATGTATGTGCCAACTCATCAACTATTTGTCTCAACCATGTACCCAACATGGACCTCAACCAAAACCCCTCATCAATTTCATCACCCAAATGTGATTTGTAACTTTGTAATAGACCTGGTGTATAAGATCACATACCTGCAAACCTTCCTTAACTTTAACAATAAGAGACTAGCATTTTCATCAAACTTTACTTTAGTCTCACATGACTAATTTTGGATTAGTCAACAACGCTAACTTTTAATAATCATGATGAATAAATATATAAAAATGGTACACAATGTTCTTTAGTGTCTTTTATGCAATTTCTCCAGACTTCACTACTTGGAACCTCTCAAAAAATGAGTTATAGCAAAAATAACATACCTTGTTGAATTATGGTTTATTCTAGAGAGTGAACTTGTAGAGCACACCCCGCACAGAATATTTGTTTTATGGATCTGAAAATTGTATACAGAATACTGTATATTGTACTCTAAAAAATACATTTGGTCTTACTGAGTTTGGATCTATTATGAAGAAGTTATGACGTTTTTACCCAAAACACCTGTTTTAGACTAGTTTCAGGACTAGCCACAAACCCTATTTTCCACGTCATGTAAATCAACAAATACAACGACCCAGAAGCTGAAATTTGTATTACAACTACTTGGATATGTTTCTTAAATTTCCTCCCAATTTCATGGTCTGAATCATTCTAGAAAAATAATTATTTCAAAAATGGTGAGATGACCTGTAAATAACATACCTTAGAAAGCATCATCAAAAGAATTTATCCTCCCTTGAATTTCGGCCTTCTTTACTTCACCTTCCTTCTGAAATTCGGCTTAGATATCCTTTGGTTACCTCAGTCACCTATAGATATTCAATATTCTCAAGTGTGATTAAAATGAGAGAGCCTTGCCTCTTATTTATATTTTCATGTAGCTTCCTCAAGGGGTTACCTTTTAACCATCTTAACCCACTTTCCTTATTTTAGAGTTAACCCACTTCTAACCACTTGTCAACTTAGTAATTTCTCCATTAACTTTATTATTTAAATAATTGATTTTGTATTCACTTTGAATTATAGTACACTCATCACTTCACTTTATTATTTACCTTCTAAAATCTCATATACCACTTTGACTACTTTGACCTTTTTGGACTTCTAGATGACTCACGAGGGTTCTCCAACTTCACATGGCCATAACTCTCTAACCGTGAGGAGTTATGTGGCGTTCCACATACCACTGAAAATGGAATGACATGTAGTATCCATATAGAATATTCTTACCTGCAAATATATCAAAACACATACCATTATCAATCAAACAAACTTGGTTCCATTACCCAAACCTTTCTCCAACTTCACATGGCCATAACTCTCTAACCGTGAGGAGTTATGTGACGTTCCACATACCACTGAAAATGGAATGACACATACTATCCATTTGGAATAGTCTTACCTGAAAATATGTCAAAACTCATACCATTATCCATCAATCAAAATTTCGGTCCGTTACCCAAACCTTTGTGCTACCGAAATTTTCTACCAAACTTTATTCAAGGGTTGACATCAATGAAAAACAACCCAAATAATCAACAATATCCCCCTTTGGAGTTGATGACAACAATCTGATGCAATAATTAGGTCATATCACTCATGCTCCCCCTGTGACCATCGCTCCCCCTGTAACCATCGCTCCCCCTGGAACCATGTCTCTGTGGTCTTTCTCCAAGCATTTACCTTTACATCTGATAAATATCTCCCCCTTTTTCATCAATGGAAAAGGTATCTTTCCATCCGAGGCTTCTCCCCCTATCTGAACTGTCCTTGGGGATACTCCCCCTGAATGAACTCTTCCTAAAACTGACCCCCCAACTTGAACTGTCCTCTTTATGGTCTTCCTCATGTAAATATAAGACATATAAGATAAGCATTCAAAAGCATTCATTTTAGAGTATAAATTACTCCGAGTCTCTGGAGAAAATAATCAAGGGCTTCCCTTGGAAGTGGTTTTTAAAATATGTCTACCACTTGTTATTTTGTTTCTGCATTTTCAACTATGATGTTCTTGTCTGCAACTTGTTCCCGTAGAAAGTGATACTTTATTTTAATGTGCTTTGTCTTGGAGTGCATCACCGAGTTCTTTGATATATTGATGACGCTTCTATTATCACAATAGATTGGAATGGTCTCATCATACTCAACCTGTATTTCTGTCAAAGTTTGTTTCATCCATAGAACCCAAGTACAACATCATGCTACTGCAATATACTCTGTTGCAATTATAGATAAATATACTGATGATTGTTTCTTGCTTAGCCATGATAATAAACACTCACCCAAGTAGAACGATGCTCCATTGGTTCTTTGTCGGTCATCAATGAAACCTACCCAATATGGATTTGTGTAGGAAATAAGTGATAGATCCTTTCCTTTTGGATACCTTAATCCAAACTCTTTTGTTCCTTTGAGATATCTGAAAATCCTCTTTACTGCTAATACATGTGATTCCTTTGGTTCTACTTGAAATCATGCCACCTGTCCAACTTCCTGCATTACATCTGGTCTGGATATTGTCACATATAGTAAGCTACCAATCATTGACCTGTATTTCCTCTGGTCTGTAGAATTTGAATCATCATCTTTGCTCAACTTGAAACTGGTTTGCATAGGAGTGGTAACTAGTTTGCAATATTCCATTCCAAACCTCTTTAGCATTTCTCTGATATACTTAGTTTGAGAAATAAAAATTCCTTGGTTGCTTTGACATATTTGAATACCCAGAAAGAAGGATAGTTCTCCAAGTAATGAAATTTCAAATTCATTTTGCATATCCTTTGCAAATTTCTGGCTTAACCTGTCATTATTACTTCCAAAAACAATATCATCAACATAAATTTCAATTAATAAAATACTACCTTGAGTTACCTTGATGTAGATGTTGTTAGTTGCGCTTCCTTTCCATAGTTCGTAGGGAGTTTTTTCATTGTTGTTTCTGAGCATTACTCTGTTTTTGAATGTGAATTGTTGTATGCACTACATCTATCCAAACCATATCTGTCAATTTGGAATCCATTAGCATTGTTCAATCCATTTCTTATATAATTTTCATCCATTATGATAATGTTCCTTTGTCTCTGAACCAATCTATGAATCCATGCTCTCGTCAACTGTCATATATCTGTCCAAACCTTCTAAGTGTTCTTACAAATCCATCTCTGTCCATACTGTCCAAGACTCTACTTTCACAACTGTCCATAATGATGACCCATTTATCACTATACTATCATGAAGTCTTGATTAATATATCAAACTGTACTTCTGATAATTGACTGCTCTGGATCTGTCTTCTCAAACTATGCAAGATTCTCGAAGGATGGTTCTTTGGTCTGTACAATTATTGCATAGACTCCCCCTATCTAATATTCATATTACCTGGGAGTCCCTAAGTCGGATGGATCAAAACAATTCTTTCTCTGATGTGTATTCATCATCATATTCATTGGTAGATTCACCATCTCTCTATGCTCTGACTTATTTCTTTTTGTTTGTGGATTCATCTTTCACTAGAATGCCTGAAAGTACAATCTCTTGAACCTGTTCCTTATTTACATGTCCTTCTTATCTTTAAGTTATTTTCCAAACCTTTATGTATCTGACATCTTTCTTTTTCTCTATAGAATTTTCTTCATCTCATTTTATTGCCAATCTTGCGACCTCTGGTACCTGGTTTTATTTACCTGTTCTTCCTATTTTCTTATCCATACTTTCTTATATCTGATATCAATGTTCTCTTTCATGGAAGTATCAATCATGCTTCTACAATCACTATTTATGTGTCCATAGTTATGACATTTGTAACATTCAATGTTACGTGGGGCCACATAAACACTTATTGCTAGAACATTTCTTTTATAATCCCTATAATCTGCAACCTTATGTCCAAAATTAGTACAATAAAAACAATGACCATAAATTTGCATACCTAGGAGTGAATGATTTTCTTTGTGGTGTAGTCCTTCTGAATTTCTTCCTTGACTGATCATGATCATGATTGAAGATTCTTTGTGGCTTGAACATGGATGGTCTTCTTGAAAATGTATCTTCAATAGTTTTCTTAGATTTTGGTTGACCATGATTCCTTCCTTTGAGTACGTCTGCATAATTCTTTCTATTTTATTCATTCTTCTTTTTTAGCAACCTAGAGTGCTTCTCTTCATTCTCTATAACTGATGTGGATGTTTCTGTCTCTTCAACGTTCTTATGAGATTGACAATTTTACTTCTCAATGTGACAACTTCTTCTTCAAGCTTCTCAACCTCTTCTTCTTTCTTCATTATATGAGACTTTATGACTTATTCTATTCTTTTTGCTTCTTCAAGATGAATTTTTAATGTGATTATTTCTTCTTCAAGTCCTTTCTCTTCTTGACTAAACTCTGCCTCAAGTTGGTTTAGATCATTAGTTCTTTCCTTAAGATGATCTGTCAATATCTTCTCTCTCATTTCTACTTCTTCCTTCTGTGCTAATATGTTGGCTTCCAAATACTTCTTTTGATATTCAATATTTTTTTCGATCTTTCTAGCTTCTTCTAGCTGAGTTCTTAATTTCTCAATGACTTGTTGGGCTTATTAAAAAATGTGAACACTTTCCTTTTGTTTCATCAATTCTTTCTTGAGTGACTTATTTTTTTCTCTTAGTTCATCTAAATCACTAATCAATTCTTCTTCATAATTGTCTTCCTTTTCAATTAGTTTTTCTATCTCATTTCCTTCATGGCATTCTATTTCAAGATATACATGTTTTTCACAATTAAAGCAAAACAACATACCTATGGTGATTGTGTACTCATCATCTTCTGAATCTGTTTGACATGGTGAACATAATTCTTCTTGATTTGTATCTACATCTTCTTTGGCATTTTCTGAATACGTGATGGGTGAAGAATATATGTCATTAAAATTATCCCAAATATCTTTTGCTGATTTAAATTTACCAACCTTTTCTCTTACTGGATTAGGTAATCCTTCCCAGATGAAATCCATTGCTATTTTTTAATTCTTCTTCAATTCCTTATTGGCTGCACTCTTTTCCCTTTTTGAACTATCATATCCTGTAACAACTGATAGCCAAATAGAATGTCCCCATGCGTGGAAAAATACTTCCGTCCATACGCTTCACATCTCATACTTAAAACCATTATGACCATTAAACATTGGTACTCCATGCTTAGAATAATCCATGATCTCCTTCTAGTGGTTAAACTCTTTCTTGAAGGAACCGACTCTGATATCAATTGTTGGATTATTGAGAGGGGGGGTGAATCAGTAATAGAGCAATATAATCCTTTTTCACCATAAAATTCAAGTGTTATATCAGTGTAGCATTATCATCCAATAGTTGCAGAGTAAATAAATAATGAACAAATGAGCAATCACACACATACATAGTACACCAATGTTTTACATGGAAACCCAAAGCGGGAGAAAACCACATAATGCTTTTTCTTATATGTCTTTAAGAATTACATTCATTGGAAGCACCAAATTCCTTTGTTTTCCAGCTGCAACTGGAAGGAGGCTCCAAACCCCTAATTTCTTAGGCTATAACTTGAGGGAAGCTCCAAATCCCCAATTCTCTGGCTATAACCAGAAGGAGGCTACAAAACCCTATGTTATCCAGTTACAATCGGAAGGTGGCTACAACCAACTGTCCTTTCCCTGTTGAACCACCCTAATGTAGAAGTAAAATGATGGAATCACTATCACACTATCACTGTGAGATATACTGCTGTAAACCTGTACCAATCAACCTGCACCAAACAACTTATACCAATAACCTAAACCATGCATCAACCTGTACCATAAACAAGTGCATCAACCATGCACCAACCTGTACCAGACAACCTGTAATAAACCTGTACCATAAACAAGTGCATCAACCTTGCACCAACCTGTACCTCAACCTGTACCATGAACAAGTGCATCAACCATGCACCAAACCTGTACAAATAACATGTCACAAAAACCTGTGCAAACAACCTATCACAAAAACATGTCTCATCAATATTATCAACCAAATCAGATCTACTCACCAAGATCAATCACCAAGACAACTCTCAAAGATGTGCATCAACCAATCATAACACAACAACTCATAATCATCACCAAGATCAATATGTGCTTCTAATAATATACCAATACAAGTATGTTACATCATCCATAAACCATGTGTC
>ML776835.1:177243-266069 GCA_009831015.1 Picea engelmannii | reverse complement strand
TGCAATATGAAATTTGTATCACAACAACTTGGATATGTTTCCTCAATATCCTCCCAATTTCATGGTCTGAATAATTCTAGAAAAAAATTATTTCGAAAATGGTGAGATGACCTGTAAATAACATACCTTAGAAAACATCATCAAAATAATTTATCCTCCCTTGAATTTCGGTTTTCTTTACTCCAACTTCCCTCTAAAATTTGGCTTAGATATCCTTTGGTTACCTCAATCACATGTAGATATTCAATATGCTCAGGTGTGATTAAAATGAGAGAGCCTTGCCTCTTATTTATACTTTCATGTAGCTTCCTCAAGGGGTTACCTTTTAACCATCTTAACCCACTTTCCTTATTTTAGAGTTAACCCACTTCTAACCACTTGTCAACTTAGTAATTTCTCTATTAAATTTATTATTTAAATAATTTATTTTGTATTCACTTTGACTTATAGTACACTCATCACTTCACTTTATTATTAACCTTCTAAAACCTCTTAAACCACTTTGACTACTTTGACCTTTTGGGGCTTCTAGATGACTCATGAGGGTTCTCCAACTTCACATGGCCATGAATCTCTAACCGTGAAGAGTTATTTGACGTTCCACATACCACTGGAAATGGAATGACATCTACTATCCATATAGAATATTCTTACTTGGAAATATATCAAAACTCATACCATTATCCATGAAACAAACTTGGGTCCATTACCCAAACCTTTCTCCAACTTCACATGGCCATAACTCTCTAACCGTGAGGAGTTATGTGACGTTCCACATACCACCGGAACTGACATGACATGTAATATTCATATGGAATATTATTACCTGCAAATATGTCAAAAATCATACCATTATCCATCAAACAAACTTGGGTCCATTACCTAAACCTTTGTGCTACCGGAATTTGCTACCAAACTTTCTTCAAGGGTTGACATCAATGACAACCAATTGAAATAATCAACATGATGTGATGTGTTTTGAAGGAAGAGGAGGCATGGTACGCCACTCTAGCACACGAGAGATTAACACATGGCCTTTGGATGCCCAACAACTTGCATCTTGAGGGTCAACGTCTCACTTGGAGGCTCAACGTCACCCTTCTAGGGCTTGGCGTCACCCTTTTGAGGGTTTTACTTTAAGTGAATTTTATTTTGTAAATTGTAAAGGTAAATAAAGGGGGTCGACTCTCTTTTAATTTTTTATTGACATTTTTAAGTGGACAAATTGGTTTATATGGCATCATATAAATAGAGGCAATCTCATTTCCATTTTAGACATAACTCACTTGAGAATTACATAACTCTTGGGTGAAATTTTTTCCCTACTTGGGCAATTCACTATATCTTTTATCTTGTTAAAAATGGATGCTTTACTTGTCTATTGGTGGAGGAAAGGATATAAACTTCTATTGGATACTCGTTCTTGAAAATTTGGTGGAATATATTTGATAAGTAATGGTTTTGGATGCTATCTCTTGAATTAGGTAAGGAATTTCTGCAATTTTGTGTATTTCTTCTTGATTTCAAGGTTAATTTGTCAAACCCTTGGAGGAGTATAAGGGCATACACCCTACATAAAGGAATTTATCTTTCATTGTTGTTGAAAAGGATTAAAGTATTTCTACAAGGAGTAAAAGGGCTTACACCCTTGTAGCAAGACCTTGATAAGGTTGATCTTCTCTAGGGAGTAAAAGGGTTTACACACCTAGAAGAGTGCTAAACCCTAGCTAATAAACAAGAGACTCCATTTACCCAATAGATACATACACTAATATTTTCATTGGAGATTGAACATTGTTGCATTGGTAAATGTCATTTCAAGGAGATTAAATTGTTCAAGTTTGGAATTAAATTTTACATGCTTTAAGCTATCTTTTTCCCTAAGGGCATCTTGATTTTCCAAGTAATTAAGCTGTTGTAACAAGCGTTAAGATACAACCATAATGGATGAAAAAACTCACTCTTTTATCACTCTTTACTCACTTTTCTACCATTGAAATTCACTTGCAAGATGTCATAATTGATCTACCGTTTAAAGGATATCGTTTGGGTGGATTGCTTGTTGGTGTTAGTGGCTAGAAATTGCTACTGTAGAATTTTTTTGATACAACCATAAGGCTTTTATAAATCTCTGTTGATAACACTTAATAACAACCATCTCTTGCTATCAAAGTCCTATTTTAAATATTGGAAGGTTGTCTACTAATTGCTAGCTTTATTCTACAACATCATACACTTGATTTTCATGGTTTAATTTGCAACTATCATAGTCTCTTTATTGCTGACATATTTTTGAATATGGCTGCAATTTTGGGACAACAAGGTTTCTTGTTGATTTCCCATTGGTTTTGAGGCTTGTATCATCATATATTGTATTGTTTGGGCAGGTTTAACATTGTTTTGTAGGTATAAAACCTTTTCAACCATTTACCGTCTCCTAAGACTCTTTCCCCAAGCCTCATTCTCATCCCCGACCTTGACTTATAGGGTACTCTGCGAGCTCCTTGCTTCTCCCATTGCAATCCCACTAGGGTCTCCTGGGAAGCCTCCCTTGTGTTGCACTTGTAATTCACTAAAATGAGGGGGGAATATATTGAGGTGATAGTGATATGTGTTCCCAATTGTGTCACACACTTGGTGTTTGGATTGGGCTTTACCCAAACTAAAAATTGTGCGATAACATTTTTGGCATCGATGTCGGGGATGTTTTTGAATCCTTTCCGATCAATAATGACACTTGGAAAGTTATCACAAATCCTTTCACCTATATTTCCTGACAACTCCATCTGGGGGAAGTTTCCTTTCCCTTTTTGATGAAATTTTCATAAATTTCATATGGAAAATCCACAACATAATAACCCATATTTTCAAAAGACACTTCCCTAAGGAAGATTCAAGCATTCCAATGTTTACTGAAGAAGGCCTCCGCATAATTTTCCCGTTGTCAAAACCTTTTTTCAAGGTAACCTTCCCCTCTCTCCAATGGCTCACTCTTGGGCTAGAATCCTTTAAAATTCATCAAATATGGTCACCATCCCTGGATTTCCCAATACCATGCCTAAAGAGTCTCACAAATGGTCTCCAAAGTTCACCGGAACAATGTTGTTACACATGAAGAGAATCTTGACTCTATTGGTGTGGACATGTAAGAAAATGGTATATAACATGAAGATGTTGCAATGAAGCTATTAGCTATGTCTCTTGATGAAGGTGCTAAGAAGTGGTTCAAATGATTTCCCAACAATCACTTGCAAACTTATGAATCTTTTGTTAAGTTGTTCAAAGGTATATGGACAACAAACAAGGACATCAAAATGCTATTGACACAATTAAACCAAATTAAGAAGAAAGAGAATGAAACAATGAAGGAATTTGATGCCATATTTGACAACTTGCATAGTTAGATCCCGAAGGAATTGTGGCCACCAGAATCAACTGTTCTTCTTCTCTACTTGAATTCTTTTGAAGGGCAGTTTAGTTTCATCTTAAAAGAAAACATGCTTGAGAATTTGGCAAAGGCCAAAGAGTATAGTGCACATATTGAAGATCATATTATCAAATGGAAGATTGTGCGTTTTTAGTTCCCTTGTGCCAGAATGGAAGAAAATATGAAGACTTCAACCAATAGTGTAGAGGATCTAGTCACACTAGTCTTGGCTCAAAAGTTTGATAAAATGAATGCTCAGTTTATCCAGAGTTAGAATTAGATCATGAACAGGTTGACAACCTTGGAGAGGAATCATTCTGCCTCAAGACCTCAGTTTATCAAATAATAGAGGGAAACCATAGGTTGGGAAACAATGCCACAACAAGAGGCAAAGGCACCTGACACTTTGAATCTTGTTGGGATGGTCAACATGGAGGGATCACCATGGTATTTTCCTTGCCAGGAACCTCATTCAAAAAATTAGTGTCCGAGATAGAGGGAAGAAGAATATTTAGGCCCTATGGACAGGTTGAACTTCATTGATACAAATTTTCTCTCCAGGATGATGAGTACGTTGATATCGTATAGGAATAGCTTGAGGAAATCAGGAAGTGGAAAAATGAACGAACTTGGTTGGAGGTATTGAACCAAATGAATGAAGGATTGAAGGACAATTTGAGGAAAAAGGAAATATTGACATAATCAAGAAGAAACAAAGTGCTAGTCCCACCACCTCAAGCAACAAAGGAAGTTCCTCCACCTCCTCCACCTCCAATTCATGACTTTCTTCCACAACGTTCAACAATAGATGAGGAACTTCACTTGAATATAGATGTACCAGGCATGATGGGAATGATGGATATGTCAGTATTAGTGGTGGAGATGTGAAAGATTCCTTCCGTAAGAAGAGAAGTTTTGAAGAATTTGAATATACAAGATGAAGCAGGGGATCCTTTGGTTATCCTAAATACTATGTATCATGGGAGACAACGAGAGGAAAATCCTCCTTTTTATATTTCCTTGAGCATACATGCTTTTCGTTTGAATAATTGTATGTAGCAATTTGGAGCTTCAAGAAACACGATGTCTCTAAAGGTCATGAAACAACTTGGTTTGAAGACAAATCACTCTTATGGAAAAGTTTTTGGAATGATTCAAAGAAGGTGAATGTGTATGGTATCATAGAAGATGTGGAGGTATATTTTTAGTCTTCCCCCACATCAACCACATTATGATCATAATTGTGATTGATGTACAATACACTTGGGGCATTCTCTTTTCAATAAGTTAGTCCAATTCCCTTGGGGTTTTTCTCAGTATGGACCTTACTCATGTGAATATCCCCATGGGGGATGGAACTTTCGAGATCCTATGCAGTCAACATTTTGCAAAGAATCATGTAGGTGACCCAACTAACCTAGACTATTGGAGTGATTGTGAGTATGATGTGGCACCTCAAGTCATTGCGTATGATCCTAGGAATTTGCTTTTTTCACAGGAAGATTGTATTAGTACATTACTTCCGAAGATAGACAAATATAAGGGGAAGATTTCATAATACCAAGGAAAATATCCAAGGTCCATACAAATACTCAATAAGGATGAAGACAAGAAAGATAAAGAGAGATAAGAAGCTATCAAATACATGGTCAAGGCATATCCACCTAGATATCCTTACATTGAAGAAATACCTATTGTTGAGTTTGATGAAGGAAACCTTGCGCTCATGTGGGATATGAGAAAGGGGAAGCCTTAGTATGATAATATGAGTGAATTTTTATGGCTTGGCCCTTACATCGTCAAGAGGAAATCAGATAAGGGCACTTCTATTTGTATTCCATTGATGGGATGAATATTTTATTACCAGTTGATGGGTCTATCCTCTAACCCTATGTTGATGGGACCTGATATCCATTGGCCTCGGGCCCTAGGTAAGTAGGTAGGTAATTTTCCTTTCTTGCATTTGTATTTTGTGTGATCATCCTAGTGTATGCTCTTCTTTACATGTTGCTTTATTTTCATTTATGCATAGTTTTTGTGGTACATTTGCTTGAATCATATTACATGTTAGTTAGAAGTTTTTAAAAATGTAAAATTTTATTTTTAAGGAATAGTTGAAAATTTGAGGTTTTGATTATATGAATAAAGGTGAGAAATCCACCCCTCAATGCTTTAACATTTTTCTTGAGTATGTGTAGGCATGGGTCTTACTAGGAGATGATGAGGTTCTCATGTACTGTATGAAGAGCACATGTACCCATGTAGGATGTAGATGTTACCCCACAAGCTAGGGGTAACTAAGGAGATTATGTCTTGAGGCCCGCAGGTTGAAGACATGGAGTGCCAAGATCCAATTGAGAAGACATAGTCCCTCCTTTCATCACACATCACCATTCATCGATAGCAACACCACCCATCACACCAACATGGTCTAGAAAGGGAAACATGTCTTGCTTCATGAGGTAACAATTTTGGTCTTGTGGTAAGTGTCATTTTAATAATTGAAACATTTGAACATGCTGCAGAGAGTCCTTTATTGATTATGAAAACATTTGCTTGGAAATTATACCTTTTTCCTCATTTCCCCTTGGTGGTTGACATGATTTTCTAGTAAGTGGATCACCTTTAGGAAAAGGGTTGCTACTAGGGGGTCCCCTTGAAGGGTCATCATACCATTCCCTCATATACTTACTATCTTTCACACCTTTTCCCTTTTCATTTCATCATCTTTTGGGTTTTTGAGATTATTGAAACCAAGAAGGGCTTGTACCTCATTTCATGGGAAGAATGGGCTAAAGGACCAGAGGTTTTGTAGCTGGAAAAAGATAAAATCAATAACTGATCCCTATAGATGCTCTCCCTAAGGTCCTGAGAGCAATGAAACGTTTCTCCATAAAAAATCAAGGACCTTTAAAAACAAAAACATATAATTAATAAGTGTCTCGCTTATTGGGGGAATGAATTTGTGGCATCTTTTAATTTCCTTGCACATGGCACTCAATGCATTCCTAACTTCAAGTGGAATTGAAACTCTCCTTACTTTCCATTTCACATAGCACTCAATGTTTTGGACCATAATAAATCAATGGAAAATAAAAGGGATTGGAAAAAGGTTGTGTTGTAAATGAGGTATGTAGCACACCCTCTACAAAGACACCCATAAATGAGATAGTATGAGCCCTTGTATGTCAAGAAAACCCATGCCCAAAAGTCATACCCCCATCCACCTCATACTCTATTACACAAATTAGAGAGGGTATTCTTGGGAAACACTCCTTGACCTAGGGATTGATATAACCAATAGGGCACCATGAAAACCCTCCCATACTTAAAGTTGGAAAATTTTATAAGGTCTTTGATGATTTGTTTAGTTTGAAAAGGGGGATTTAATGCACATTTTTCGGTGGTTATTTTATTAAATGTGGCTTACTTGGCATGATACATGTGACTTGTGGACCCTTGGAGGGAATACTTGTTTGTATTTGCAGGACCTTGCCAGCTGAAAAGCCATTACATGGAGGAATTGTGCCATTTTGACCTTCATAGGGGCTTGAAGATCCCAAGGATGGATACCATACCCCACAGGATGGGAAGAGGAGCCTGGAGCTCTTGTGCACATGAGGTGATGAACATTGTCTTTGGAGTCACCTTGATAACACTAGAGGATGACATCATATCCCTTTGCACTTGGATGATGGCCTTTGGAGGCCTAGGACGTCACATTCTAAGCCTTGACGTCATGTGGAGGCTAGCGTTTTGGTGAGATTGATGGTAATGTATATGATGTGATGTGGTTTGAAGGAGGAGGAGGCATGGTACGACAATCTATCATAGAAGATCTTGAAACATGGTATTTGGAGGCCCAACAAATTGCATCTTGAGGATCAACGTCTGACTTGGAGGTTCAATGTCACCCTTCTAGGGCATGGCATCACCCTTTTGAGGGTTTTACTTTATGAAAATTTTGTTTTGTAAACTGTAAAGGTAAATAAAGGGGGTCGACCCTCTTTTAATTTGTTGTTGACATTTTTAAGTGGACAAATTGGTTTAGACAACCTCATATAAATAGAGTCCATCTCATTTTTATTTTAGACATAAATCACTTGAGAATTACACAACTCTTGGGTGGAATTTTCTCCTTACTTGGGAAATTTTCTATCTCTTGTCTCTTGTGCAAAATGGATTCTTTACTTGTATATTGGTGGAGGAAAGTCTAGAAAATTCTCTTGGATAATTGTTCTTGGAAATTTGGTGGAATATATTTGATAAGTAAGGGTTTCACATGCTATATCTTGGACTAGGTAAGGAGTTTATGCAATTTTGTGTATTTATTCTTGATTTCAAGGTTAATTTGTCAAACAATTGAGGGGTTGTAAGGGAATATAGCCTCCATCAAGACATTTCTCTTTTATTGTTGTTGAAAAGGCTTAAAGGATTGCTACAAGGAGTAAAAGGGCTTACACCCTTTTAGCAAGACCTTGCTAAGGTTTATCTTCTTTAGGGAATTTAAGGGCTTACACCCCTAGAAGAGTGTTAAAACCTAGCTCATAAAAAAGAGACTCCATTTACCCAATAGATAAAGACACTAATCTTTGCATTGTAGATTGAATATTGTTGCATTGGTGAATGTGATTTCAAGGAGATTGAATTGTTCAAGTTTGGAATTAAATTTTACATGCTTTAAGCTATTGTGTTCCATGAGGGAGTCTTGATTTTCCAATTAATTAAGCTGTTGTAACAAGTATTAAGCTACAAACATTAGGGATGCAACAAAATCACTCTTTTATCACTCTTTACTCACTTTTCTACCACTGAAATTCAATTGCAAGCTCTCATAATTGATCTATTGTTTAAAGAATATTGTTTAGGTGGATTTCTTTTTGATTTTAGTGGCTAGAAGTTGGTGATGTAGCAGAATTTTGCTACAACCGTAAGTCTCTTATAAAACTCTGCTGATAACACTTAATAACAACCATCTCTTGCTGTCAAAGTCTTGGTTTAAATATTGGAAGGTTGTCTACTAATTGATATCTTAATTTTCCAACATCATATACTTGATTTTGATGGTTTAATTTGCAGTTGTCATAGTCCCTTTACCACTGATATATATTTCCATACTATTGGAATTTTTGGACAACAAGGTTTTTGTCTGATTCCCCATTGGTTTTGAGGCTTGTATCATCATATATTGTCTTGTTTGGGCAGGTCTAACATTGTTTTTTGGGTACACAACATTGCAAACCATTTAATAGCTCCTAAGAATATTTCCCCAAGCCTCTTTTGAATCCTTGAACTTGATCTATAGGAGTACTCTTTGATCTCCTTGCTTCTCCCATCACAATCCCCTTAGGTTCACCTAGGAATCCTCCCTTGTGTTGAACTTGTCCTTCACTAAAATGAGGGGGACCTCTATTAGGGTGATAGTGATAGGTGTTCCCAGTTGTGTCACACACTTGGTGTTTGGGTTTGGATTTTCCCAAAATACAAACTGCACGATGATAAATATTAATGGCAGTAGTAAAGGTGTTGATAAAGAGATAACCATGCTTTTATTTTTATTAGGAACACCTATGATTTTATTACAATTATTCACACTAATTTGTGCATAAATATGTAGAAAATGCACCATTTCATCCAAATGAATACAATGTACCAATATGTTTTCGTACTAAAGTTTTTCACATTGAGGGTATGCAAATGGAGCTTCTTTTCTTTTTACAAAATTTCAGATAATAATTAAAAAAATCACACACACACACACACACACACAATATTATTTTGTTTGGATATAATCACTTCATTAATGTGTTGTAGTGTTTGAACAAATATAACAATTATTGGCCCTCGACCGAGTTTTGAGGAAACATTGGTCGGGTTTGACCACTTTTGTACTTCAACAGGCTGGTCAAAGATGGAGCGCCCAGGTGAAGCTGAGATCGCGGGATATCACTTGTTTTGTGGACCCAACAAGGGATTCACTAGGGTTTCGGGTATTAGGGTTTAGGGGATGTCAGTCCGTGGGTTTACCCATGTTTAGGCCTTTTTGTAAGGGACGTAAATGTATAAATAAGAAAATATTGTAAGGGAGAAGTAGCTTAGAGATTAGTATTAGGAGTGGTGTAAGTAGCTAAGTGCAAGAGGAAAGTAGTTCTGAGTTTCTTTGTGCAACATACTATGTATGTAAGACTTTATATGTAATAGAGGAGTTGGCTTCGTGACTTAACTTGATTTTGGGAAGGTGGATCTGGTGCTTAGTGTGCATATTACCTATCCAGTGAGAGGCTTGGCTATGTGGCTTAGTGCACAGGAGCAGATGGATGTAAGAGATTGAAGACTAATAAAGAAGAATAATTCGTTGGTGGATGTATCCCCACACTAGGGTGAACCACGTAAATCTTGTGTCGATGGTTTTCTTTGTGCTATAATGTTTGTGCTGTGAACCTGCTTAGTGCATTGAATGTTATGAATGATAGATAGATCTATGAATGTTTAATTCTTTTTATATGTGAAATGTGTTATATCTAACTTATGATGCTAAAGTGTGATGTATATTTAGTCATTTTTACTGCATCGATCTGTACTTAGGGTTTGATCTACGATGTGAATAAAGATAATGAATTAATATATGTTTTTCCTAAGTACCCTGCGAAGTGTTGTAATCAGAGATCTACGTCCTAGCTCGGTTACATACACCTAAGTCCTGTAACCCCCCCTACCTATACCTCAGGTGAGAATTTTCCTGCCTCACAGGTGTTGCCTAAAGGGATGGTAGTTAGGGTGTTGTTGGTACGCTATTGAAGTGTTGAAACCTGGGTCTGCGCATATGCCAAGAAATGGTTCCGTTGCCGGGACCTGAAACTATGATTGTTGGGAACTGAATAAAAGAGAAGCTATGTGCATAGATTTGCTGCTACAGTGCACAATATTCTACTTGAATTGCAAAGCTTTGTGCTAATAAAGAAACCCGATCTGAAGAAAAGAGGTAAGATCTTGAAGGAGGTAAAGCTTTGTGATTTGATAGAATAAGATAAGTGATTTTTTTTCTTTCGAAAGAATGACGCTAGGGTACAGTAAGAAGAAAGAGTTGATCTGAATAAATTTGATAGAAATAGAGAAAGATATGTTATTCCTATGCATAGAAAGAATTTTTGGACTAATGAATGGATGCAGGAACCTAGAAAGAATTTTTGCAGATTACAGGCTCAGCATTGTGATCCTAGTGCACAATACAAGAGAAGTTGGGGAGCATTTAAGAGGAAGAGAGGATTGAAACTATGTTATAATTGCAGAAGACCAGGACATCTTCCTAAGGAATGCCCTAGTATAGGTCCTATTTGTCTTTGTTGCAAAACTGTTGGTCATGAAGTTGAGGATTGTCCAAGAATGATTGCTAAATTTGAAAGGATGAATATGAGACAAAAAAACTATCAAGATAATAAGAGCATGTTAAATAATCATCAAGAGAAAGAATCAAAGAAAGCTCAAACTATGTTAGTATAGGTAAAAGAAGTAATGAATGATTACAAAGATGTCAGTTTATCAGAGATCTTGAAAGAAAAACAATGCATAAGTACAAGAATAGGAGACTTCGACATAGACTGTGTCTTGTATGAGGAAACACAAGTGAATATTATGACAAAAATCACTTGGGAAGTTTTGGGAAACCCCACTATGGTACCTTCATTGGGAAGGATAGTATTGTTTAAAGGAAATATGATAATCCTATGCAGAAGAGTGACTAATGTACTTGTTATCATTCATGGAACATCGACAGAAGAAGAATTTGAATTTATTAGGTTTGTTGAGAACAACACCCATTTTCCACTTTTGTTAGGAATGAATTGGATTGAGAAAGATCAAATCAGAAGGAAATCAGAGGAAGAATCTACAGAAAAGAAAAAACAAGAACTAAGGGTTTCATAGCTAGAAAAATAGATCCACTGATAGAAGAATGAGAAGTTGAGTCGAAGAAGCTGAAGGGAAGAGAATTAGTTGTTGAGTTTGAAAGAATGCAAGAAGGTTTGAAGGACCTATCCATGTAAGAAAGGAATAGATATACCTAGCAATTAATAAGAGAAGAGAAATTACCTTCGAACCCTTTAAGAGAACATAAACAGTGTGAAGTGACTTCACTAGGAGAAGATAAGAATAAGAATGGAAAGATAAATCTAGAAACAGTTAGAGAGACTCAGATCACAAGAAAGACGACAAGGAAGATGAGTAAGAAGAAGGCTAAGTTTGAAAAACTACATGAAGTTACAAAGAACAGATGGAATATTTCACAGATTGAAACTTTGCAAGAGGCAGGTTTGTAGAATTTGAACCTCGCCCGAACAACAGAACCACACATAATGGGACTTCGCCTTGACGAAGCTATATGACCGTTGGAGGTGCTCTGACCATTAGAAGAATCGTTGACCTAAAATACATAAGGAGGTTAATGCTTGCGTTAAAATACTCTTGTCGTGCTATAATGGAGGATATATGTGGGTAGATAGGCGCATTACTATGGATCCGGTGTTGATCCACCTGATCACAAGACTGAGCATGTAGGGACCCGAACCTCAACAGTTCTACCCAGGGAAGACCTCAGATCGCTCCCTGACACAACACATTAAGGAGGCATATGACAAATTTGAGAAAGGAAAGCAAGGCTACAAGGTGGCTTCCATCCAGGATTGCGCAATATGCATAGCTTTCCCACTCATAGCTAGCAAGCTCATCAGAAAGAACCACCCCATGCAAGTCACCGGGTTCATGGTGGACCTCGTAGTAAAATTCATGGAGGGGATGAAAATGAATTCGGCGAGCTACCTCAGTAACGATCTCAAGAAAGGCTGCCGCAAAGAACATGATCAGGGATACGAGTTCCATTTCAGCTGGTTACTTGTGTGGATCACATTTGTCACTTGGAAAATGATAGAGGGAGCATCTTTTCCAGAAATTGAGCCATCAGAGCCACTGGCAGCTAGATTTTCCACCCTATGTTATACAAATGATATGTCAAAGCAATGGTAGTCGAATGCGGTGTTCCATTCCTACTATCAACAATTGAAGGTTTCTATTGAGTCATTCCCGCGGATGACACTGCACACTCTACACTAGTACAGACCACTAGCTAAGTTCCACACAAATCCACACTTTATTTATATCACTGTGCGCACATATGAAAGTAAGGAAGATTTACAGTCGTATTATAAGCTGACTGACGAAAACATGGGACAAATCACGAAGGAGTGACCAACAAAGTTCCTTATATTGGTTGATGATGCATAACTCTCCAAACCTGACATCATAGGGAGCCCCTTGGTCACCTGGTTCGAGCAACAGGACAGACAAGAGAGAAGAAGAAGAAGAAAAAGGAAGAAGTTCATAACATAGAGACTGATGAGGAGGACAATGCCTTAGAAGAAAGTAGACCTGGATTTCCCGCAGGAGGAGGAGGAGATGAAGTAAATCAAGAACTAGGAGGGTAAGAAGGAGAAAAACAAGGAGAAGGTGAAGCTACACCACCAAAGGATCCCCCTACCGAGGCAGAAACATTGAACAAGAGGAAGGTTCTCCATAGAAACCTTCAGCAAGAAAGGAAACCCACGCCAGTAAGCCCCATCTAGAGGATACGATCATGGAAGATGACATTGGTCTAGTCCGCAGAGCAATCGAGGATGCGTCTGAGGACCTCTTACAGAGATATGGCACGAAGAAAGAAGAGCTGTACATAAGAGTTGAGAAGGAAATGGAGGAAATTCAGCGAGCCATTGAATTAAGCCATGCAATGCCTACTTTTCCTTCCTTGTTAGAGACTGCAGAGTTGGGGGATGAGCCAACCCAAATTCGAATACTGGCAGATGCAACAAAGGCTCAACTTCAGTGAGTCCAAGAAGAAAAGGAATAGGCCACAAAATCCCTGAAGAAATAAAAATAGGATATCTTGGAGCAACTACGAGTTGCGAGGTACTATGTAACTGCGTATGAAAATGAGAAAGATGAGTTGCGGGCGATGGTCGAGGAAGACAAAGCGAAGATACAAAGGGAAACAGACCAGTTGCTCGCAGAGGAGACTAGAATCAAAGAAGTTGTGAGTAAATCAATTCACTTTGTGCTAGGCTTGGCACAGGAGGAACATGAGGAAGTCAAGGTTCAAGTGATGAAGCTTGTTGAGGCCATCCAACAACTTCAAGCATGGGTAATGGAGTTGGGGATTCAAGTAGTACCAAGCACTCCACAAGAAGTGCACGACTAGAGGGAGGAAGCTACTAAGAGCATAGTGGAAAGGATCAAAGTCCTCACCTCAGAATGTAATAAGCTAAGCAACAAAAGTGCGCAGATCTACAAATGCCTCATGAAAGACCCAAAACTTAGGAAGTTGGAAGCGCATCTATAGGAGGTGCAACAAAAAGCAATAAAAATTCAAGCGCATATGAAGTCACTCACTACGATTGAGAGAATGTAGAGATCACAAGAACAACGTGCGATCCAACAAAAAATTACTACCATCCAGGGTAGAGTAATGGAAGTCACATAGAGGTTACAACCGGTGCAGGATGAAGCCTGTGTGGTGTTTGAAGAGATCGAAGGACAAGGTTTTCAACTAGACCAAGTGGTTGCGATAGTGGAACAACGCCTGGAAGGGTCTGTTACAAAGAAATTGATCTAGGAGTTAGCTGAGCAGGAATATTAGGTGAAGAAACAAGTCGAGGCAGCTTGATCTAAGCTAGAGGCCTTCGAAGCAACACTGCCTAGATCTAAGTGACTTGGGATGAGTCATTGGTGAGTGTTGGGGGCTTGTTGGCCCTCGACCAAGTTTTGAGGAAATACTGGTCAGGTTTAACCACTTTTGTACTTTCACAGGTGTAAATTCTATCCTTGTACAATATCTACTGCAAACTGATATTTAGAAAAGAACAGAAAATATAAATGGCAAATACAAACATTACACAAAGATTTTTCACCTGGAAACCCAAACCGGGAAAACCAACATATATTATATTCATACATTGTGTTACATTGTTTACAATACAATATACATATAGGAGCCAGTGGCATCCAAAACCCTAACCCAATGACCTAGATTAGTCCAAAACCCTAATTCCTTAACCAGAAATAGAAAACCATCGGCAAAAAACCATGTGCCGAAAAACCACCTAAATATCATTTGGTCCCATAAATATGTCGTCTTGGTAATATGTTGTCCTGGAAATATGTCGTCCCGGTGCAAAATTTGTTTTCGGGGGTGCTGCCCCCGAACCCCCATGTGGGGGACTCCGCTGCTCTACACCCCCCTCTAACCCCCCTGCGCGCTCGCCACAGACGCTTAAACACTACTACTCGTGCAAAGAATATAACAAATACCCAACAACAGGCTGGTCAAAGATGGAGCACCCAAGTGGAGTTGAGATCGCAGGATCTCACTTGTTTTGTGGACCCAACAAAGGGTTCACTAGGGTTTTGGGTATTAGGGTTTAGGGGATGTCGACCCATGGGTTTACCCATGTTTAGGACTTTTTGTAAGGGATGTAAATGTATAAATAAGAAAATATTGTAAGGTAGAAGTAGCTTAGAGCTTAGTATTAGGAGTGGTGTAAGTATCTAAGTGCAAGAGGCAAGTAGTTCTGAGTTTCTTTGTGCAACAAACTAAGTATGTAAGACTTTGTGTGTAATAGAGGAGTTGGCTCTGTGCCTTGACCTGATTTTGGGAAGGTGGTTCTGGTGCTTAGTGCACAGATCACCTGTCCAATGTGAAGCTTGGATCTATGGCTTAGTGGATAGGAGCATATGGATGTAAGATATTGAAGACTAATAAAGAAGAAGAAGCCATTGGTGGATGTAGCCCCACATTGGGGTGAATGACGTAAATCTTCTATCGATGGTTTGGTTTGTGCTATAATGTTTATGCTGTGACTCTTCTTAGTGCATTGAATGTTATGAATGATAGATATATCTATGCACGTTTAATGCTTTGTATATGTGTAATGTGTTAGATCTGACTTATGATTCTAAAGTGCGATGTGTATTTAGTCATTGTTACTACGTCGATCTGTACTTAGGGTTTTATCTGTGTTGTGAATAAAGCTAATGAATTACTATATGTTGTTCCTAAGTACCATGAGAAGTGTTGTAATCATGGACTTGTGTCCCATCTTGGTTACATATACCTGAGTCCTGTAACCCCCCTGCTTCTACCTCGGGTGAGACTTCGCCTGCCTCCCAGGTGTTGCTGGAAGGGCCGATAGTTAGGGTTTTGTTGGTGCACTGTTGAAGCATTGAAATTTAGGTCTGATCCTATTCCAACAACAACTAATTACACCTTTGTTCATTATAACAATGTAATCCATCCATATAATTTAATTAACAACCTAGCATTTTAGGACACTATTTTTTTTTTAAACTCATCTAGTAGTGAACTCTTCAAACTTAAGCATGGTGGTCTGCCATGTTGACTTTCACATGCCAATGAAACAATTTATAGAAAAAATAGAAGTGCAAACCTATACAATTAGAAATTTGTAGATGTTTTCCCTTGTGGAGGTTGTTGTGAAGGTTTATTGTCGGCGCATATCATAATTTAGTGCACTGATCCAAGAGGATCTAAGGAATGATCACAAAGGTATAGAAGGATCTAGACCGCTCACAGAGGTCCAGGAAACTAGTACATTTGGGTCAAATTCCGATGGTGCGTTCGACGCAATTGCCACTTTATATTGTCAGAAGAATGAAAAACAATAGACCCCCTAAAATGTCGTTTCACATGATGTTGCTTTTTTGACACCATAGTTATCATCTATATTGCGACGTTTCATGAAGACACGTGTCATCTCGGATTTGACTGTCCAAACCCCATAGAGTCCTCACTACAACGACATTAGATACATCGGAGTTCTGACGTCCCATTTCGTCGGTCTCCACTACATGGACGCTATGGGAGCGATGTTACCATACATAGTAATATCGACGTATGGTAACGTTGTTCAACCGATGGTCAACTATTTATCTCTGACATCTGTTCCATGGGAGTGACATCACCATATTTTGGAATTGCGACGTATGGTAATGTTGCTCAACTGATGGCCCGCTATATATCTCCAATGGGTGTGCCATGTGAGCAATGTTACCATACGTTGCAATCTCGATGTCATGTAGATATTTAAAAATAAAAATAAATGTCAATTGTCAATCACAAGGTCTCTTGTCTCCAACCTCAATGACCTCACAAGGAAAATGGTAACAATGAAACTCACTAGCTACAAGTAATGGTATGTTTTTCCAAGTCGCTATTTTCATTTCTTTTTCCATGGGACCATCTAGGGAAAGTGCCCCTAAATTGTCCACACAAGCAACCTACAACTTGAAACAACTCAAGAACCATGAGTAATTTCTATGAGAAGTTTTCTTCATTTGATTCATCTTCATAGGAAAATGTTAATGACACCCTTCTCCATAAGTCCTTAACCATACAAGCATGAAAAATAGAATATTTTGGATGAGCTTGTTTGCACATTTATTAAAGCACTGGATTTGGATATAGGGGTTAAATCATGAGATCTCTCGTATTCAACCTCGATGGCTACCTGGAATGATGTACCCAATGAAACTCACTTATTTCAACTAATATCATGATGTTCCTAGTCATGTGTTGCATTTTTTTTTCCCTCGGGACCATTTAGGGAAAGTGTCCTTGAATTATCCAAGTAAATAAGCTACAACTCAAAACAAGTAAAGAACTGTGAGTTGGTTCAATAAGTAGTATGCTCCATTAGATTCATCTCCATGTGACTATTTCCAATAACACCCTTCTCCATGAGTCCTTGGACATGAAAATGTGCATAAGAAATAATAATGGATGAGGTCATATCCACATGTGTTAAAACACCAAATTTGGATCCAGGGGTTAAATAACAAGATCTCACAAATTCAACCTCAGTGACTACTCAAGGATGATGGCCCCAATGAAAATCAATTTTTGTAATTGATGGCATACCATTTTGAGTGTTGGTTTGCATTTTTTACCTCTTGGACCATTTAGGGAAAGTGTGCTTGAAATGTCTAGGAAAGTAAGCTACAAATTGAAATGAATCGACACTATGAGTCAGTTCAACAAGTAGTTTTCTCCATTGTAATCATATTCATGGAATAGTGCCAATGATTCCCTTCTCCATGAGTCCTTGGCCACATAATCATGTAGATTAAATGATTTTAGGGGATGTCATTTCCACATGCGTTAAAACACCAAATTTTTCTATGGTGTTTCTTGGGCCCTGTGGTTAATTAGAAAGGCCATTATGTTATAGGACAAGTTAATATCCACCTCGAAGTTTTCTATAAAATCAAGTTTTCTTATGAAGGACTCATACCTAAATAGTGATTTTTCAATTTAGCAATTGAACATAACAATTCATAAAACATTAAACATAACTAGAATTGATGGCTATAAAAAATCATAAAACATTAAACATAACTAGAATTGATGGCTTTATAAACTATGCTGAAAGGAGCAATCACACCTGATCTGATGAATTGGTCAACAATACAATTGGAATGGTTGGCCCCACATGTTTCTCTTCAGATGTATGACCCTATGTTAGTATTGAGCTTCCCTCAATCGACGAAGAAATATCTTAAAGTACCTGCCAAAATCATTCAACCTCCATAAATATCTAAAAAATCAATACAAGTCATATTTGTAGCACATTATTTACTCAAAGATGCATTTTTATGAGAGTGTCACAACATACCTGAATGAGCTCCTCTTGGTTTTGAGAATAATTTATTGGATCCATGTGTCTAATATTTGATCAAAATTCCTCCCTTGACTTGAAGTAGCAACAACGAAGTCAACATTGACTTTGTTGCTGCTCTGTTGGATCGAGGGAGGTTTGCTCCAAGATTAAACGGCTCCAATAAATTATTCTCTACTTAACAGGGCCAACCATGTGAAGGCGAAATCTCTTATTCCCCCCTCCTCACATCACTCTCAATCCCCAATACCCAACATATAAATCTATTGAAATATTTACAGCAAAAACAAACATATATACATACCAACATTCACAACTGTTTACAATGAAATAAAATGTTTCCTTGATCCATTTAGAGTGAGCGGAATATGGTGAAAATAGATTTTATATTAAATTGTTATTAAAATATTCATGTACATCATCATTTAGTACTTTTAGCTGACCTCTTCTTCTTAGATCTATAGTTCCTAATCATTTCATCAATATCTATGTTTTCATTCTCTGGGTGCTCTTCAAAATCTGATTGTGATTTCATCCTCTCACGCAGAGCACGCCTAGTCATAGGGTACTCATGGTGTAATGGAGGCCTCTATGATGAGGCATCACCTACAAAAGAAAAAAATACAAAATTTAAATGGCCAGTTTTTAAATATCATTGCACTAGTTCAGTAATATTAAAAAAACACTTGCAATGTCATTAATTACCTAGAGCACTGGTTGACACCATTGGAATGGTTTCCCCCACATGATCCTCTTCAACTGTATGATCCTCAAGTATAACATTCTCTACCATTGAGACAACAAAATTTATAAGGACAATCATAAATGTATAAGTAAAAAAGAATAGAAGCACAAAATGTATAACTACAAAATTATTAAGTATATGATTAAACTACAACCATATTACCGTCATGTGCCAGCTTGGTCATAGAACTATCATGGGGCTGTGCCCTTGTGGAAAATTGGGACTGAATGGGATCAAAACCATCTTCTGGTTGCAAAATTCTATCAACACACTACTCTCTAATACTAGTGCGTTTGTTGACAATGTTGCACCCCTGATTAAAACAAAGTTGTAAATATTAATAATATCCAACATGATTATATTATATTAATAATAAAGGTTAATGTAGATTGAATTTTATTTACCTTATCCTGCAAAATGGTTATTGGTATCTACAACAAGCTTTTTTGGTGTTCAACTACTGCTTTATAGCCATACTTGTAACCAAGCTGGAGGTCTTCCTTCGTGGTTTCAGTACTAAACTCATCACCCTGTATTTCATAAGAGTATGCATTTATAATGTTATTTGCTGCAATTACCTAAAAGTTTTAAGGCGATACAAATAAGATATCTAGGTACTTACAATTCGTGACTGCAACTTCAAGTAGCCGCCCTAGCCTAGCCTATGCTGGCCACATTTGGAAAGCCTTTCTTTTTTGGTCTTTGACGTGTCAGTTAACCTATCATGAAAATTTTCAAGTATGTTAATATATACCACAATTTTATTTACATCTAAAAAAAATTGAAGGTATTCAATTGAAATTGTAATTTACCTTCTGGGACCAAAGGATTTTTTTCCTTAATCTATCGATTTCTTCTCTTTTGTGTCCTCAATGAGGGCCTTCCACTCCCTCTCTGGAATCATCAGAGGATTCTCATACCTATCATTTTGTTTCAAGTTCTTCCTATATGTTTCTCCCATATATTTTAATTATTTTCCAGCTGCGGTGGTGGCTAAGGTCTTATTAAATGTATCTACACAAAAAAGGCTTTCTAGATAATCCATCAAACTTTTTTGAGGTTGGAATTCTGGGAATTCCACCTCTCCCATATGGTGGGCCCAAAAATCATCAAAGCCTTATTCTCCAAGGACCTGTAAAAATCATTTTTCCCTACACACAAAATGATATATGATTATTCATTTAAAAATAATAATTTAGATGATTTATATTTGTCGACATAGAGAACATGAAACAATTAAAATTTTAAAAATTACCTGGGACTTTAACTTGCTTTAATGAAAGCCCTTCCTCGTTGACCATAAAGGTGCCCTTAAGGGTCCCTGTGTAGGTCACGTGTCTTGCTTTAGGAAAATAAACCATATAGTTTTCCAAATCATCGGCCTCATCTCCATCACCACCTCTAGAGCCTACTTGTGTGGCCGCTTCCTCGGTGCATGTTGTGGCTCCCACCTAATGGTGTGGAAGGTGGAGATATGAATAGATGCGTTCCGACAACTATACAAGGGCCTGCATCGAGACCCTGTGGCGTTTGTGCAACACCACTACTATCGATACCATGCATGTCAGTGTCAGCATGATCCAAAAATCTCTATATAAGAAAGAAAACATTTTTTCGTTTAGATAATGTAAAAGTTAAAAATCAATATTTCATAATTGATCTTATGACACAAAAATAAAACCACTTGAAATTGTGGTTATTACCTTATATGTCTTAAGCATTGTCATAAATTCTTTGATCCTTTCTTCAACCTCAGGAGTTTGATCTAGAATATCTAACAAGTGAGATAGTTCCTTGTTTTCTTTATTGATATTTTTTCTAATTAAAACCATAGGATTGGGGGATTCATACAAATCCCTTTCACTGAGCGAATCATCATCAACATCATGTCCTGCCAACTACATATTCGACAAAATAATTCAATTATGTAAACAAATAAAATAATTGATCACCGCAGAAATAAAATGCACATTAAATGCAATTCGAAAATTGTTGTTCATTTACTTGTTCTGAGGCCGCTTTTGATTTACCACGATCAACTTGCCACATTACAGTAAAATTAGAACCGTGATCATTATCATGAGAAATAAATTCAAATTTATGAGAAATTCAAATGTATGAGAAATTCAAATGTTGATAACAAAAATAGGACACACTTAGTACTAAACATATTGAATCTCTCCAAATGGATTAACACCGTAAATAACATAATGAAAATCATAAAATATGAGAGTCATTGCTTATAGGTTGGGTAAATTAGTATACATACTGCCCCCATAATAGAAACATCTGTATCTATTCATTTCAAATTGTAATTAATCAATAAGTCTTCCCCTACAACTATTGATTTTATTGCACATACAAATACATGGTTTCCTTCATGCCCCTCAAATACGGAATTGGGTCGCTTGTTTATGGTCACGGGTCGTGTATTGTTTATAAACCCTGCAATGTTCCCTGTTGCTTTTGGCCTTCCTTCAATATAGATAGTTTCTCCTTTATTTTGATCATTGTATTTTAGTTGTATATAATTTGTGTTGGATCATGTTGTCATTGATGTCAAAAGAACAATGTCTTGTCATAGTATATTGATGTAGTGATTGCTGGATCATGTATTGACCTTGATGTCAATGGATTGATGCAAGAGGAGTCATAGTCATATGAATAGATGAAGATGGATCAATGAGTTGTCATTGATATATGATGCATAGTTGGATTGATGTAAAGATGACTCATTATTGTCCTGTCATGGTTGTACAAATGGATGAACTCCAAAGTGGTCCCCTTATGGTGAAATCCCTCATGGGAAGATGCTTTGCGATGAAATCCAAAGTGGTTATTGTATTTTCATGGTTGTACAAATGGATGAAATCCAAAGTGGTCCCCTTATGGTGAAAGCCCTCACGGGAAGACACTTTGCGGTTGAGTTATCCTAGAAGTATGGTTAGAGAACCCATGCTTAATTATGGAATAATGAGATGAATATCAGTGAATTTTTTAGATAAACTATCCTAGATGGATAGTGCTTGTCAAGCCATTTCCGGTGGCATGTGGAACATCACATAAATCCTCACGGTTTGAGAATTATGGCCTTATGAAGTTGAAGGACCCTCATATGTTGGCTTGAAGCCCCAAAACGTCAAAGAAGTCAAAGTTCTTGCAAAGAATAAATTATTTAAATAATAAAGTGAAGTGACAAAGTCAAAACAAGATTATTTAAAGTGAAGTGACAAAGTCAAGGAGGATTATTTAAATAATAAAGTGGAGTGACAAAGTAAAAAAAGATTATTTAAATAATAAAGTGAAGTGACAAAATCAAAGAGGATTATTTAAATAATAAAGTGAAGTGACAAAGTTAAAGAGGATTATTTAAAGTGAAGTGACAAAGTCAAGGAGGATTATTTAAATAATAAAGTGAAGTGACAAAGTAAAAAAGGATTATTTAAATAATAACACGAAGTGACAAAATCAAAGAGGATTATTTAAATAATAAAGTGAAGTGGCAAAGTCAAGGAGGATTATTTAAATAATAAAGTAAATGGAGAACTTTCTAATTATGGAAAGTGGTTATAAGAAGGTTAACCCTAAAATGTGGAAAATGGGTTAAGTGGTCAAGTGGCTATTGGATACATGGACAAGTGGAAAATTGGGGAAAGTGGGACATAGGTGACTATGTGGACAAAGTGGCCTAGAAGATGCTTCTAAGGAAGCTACTTGGAGAGTATAAATAAGAAGCAAGGGTCTCTTTTGAAAATCATCTCTTGAGCATAGCTTGAAGATCTATTCTGAGTAAGAGAGGGATTGCAAGTTCTTATGGACGCCAATGGAGACTTGAGTGTGATATGATGCCAAGTTCTTGAAGGCTGAATCAAGTTCTAGATCTGTATTCTATGGGCTCAGATCTTCCATAGAAACTTTGGTATGGTTACATAGTTTTCTTGATAGATACTCTTGCTTATTGTATGGTGAATGCTTAAGGAATTCTTGGTATGGATGTTGTGATATGGTTATGTTGGTTGATTGATAGAGTGAGAAACACTCTTATGGTTTAGTACTGATATGATTGCCATAGTATACTAGTTTCTTATACATGATTAAGTAGCATTCATATTCTATGGTTGAGGAGCATGAGTAAGTTGTGGGATAGCATAGATGTATTGTGATTGGTTAGGGTTCAGATTGGACAATGAAAGCCATAAGTAGATGTGACTGAAGGCTGTAAAGGATCCAAGTTTTTCATAGAGAGAAAACCCTAATTACTCAGAAGGCATACAAAGGCTGTAGTACAGACTGGCTGCACACATACGCGAGTTATACTACTGGTAGGACGTGTACATACGTGTGCTGCACTAGTGACAGGTCGTGTACCTGTTGACATATTGGTATTTGTTGAGGATTGATTCCTCTTCTCATTTGGTGCTGAGTTGTGTAAGCTGAGTCTTGCATTGTAGAGTTGGTGCTCTTGTGGAGTTGTAACTCTAGTCAGTTGTTGATGATAACCCAAGGATTGTAGTCTGTAATAAAAAGAAAATTGTACATACATCTTGTGTTCCTTGTGGCAATGACTTATTGATGATATTTGTTGCTTGTATATTTTGCTGATGTATGTTCACATTTAGCTCGTTATAAATGACAGTAATAAGTGATGAGTAATTGGTGATTACTAACTAAGGAGTTTTGTGAAGGGGAAGTTTTAAAAAGAGCCCTACACTGATTCAACCCCCCCTCTCATTGTGGTCGGTGTGTCCAACAATTTTCAGCCAAGCCATATCTTCGCATACTCTTTTTATATTGGACTATTTGTATCCAATCTTTGTAGATATAACAGGGTCCAATGTACTCCATTGTTACGAGGAAAATATCTCTATGGCTAGGGTAAACCACAACACATAGGTACGACTGCAGAAATCAACTCTATCCCATAAACATGCTATATAAGAAAATGTGCAAGCGAGATAAGAAAAGGACCTACCTCGTCTAGATGTTTGAAGATGTCCACCGTTCAACACTTTGACACAAATATTTATACCTGCAACAAGTTATCAACAAACAAGCGAAGCAATCATATAGTGATAATATAAAATATCAACACATTATATAGCATAATCCATTAATATACAAAAAAAACATGCCCATGGATAATAACTCATATATTTGCAAGATATCAATTGGACGGGAAGAGAGTATTTCTATTAATAAATGATCAGCATAAGTGAAAATATTACAAACTTCCATGTCAACACGGTTCGAAACCGAGAAACCAAGTTCCTTCCAGCTAGGCCTCCACCACTTCAATCCTCCACCAAAGGCAAGCTCATAGAAGGGAGACAATGAGGTTCTCCAAAAATTACACTGCAGATCCATGTGGAAAATATACCAAACAAGTGTCTGTGGCCATTAATAGGCAAATACAAATGCAGTTACATGCCAAAAGATGTCATAGTCACGAAAAAGTCCCAATAGAACCATTCTAAAACAACCAAGCTGAGGAAATCTCTATACCATGGAGTACAATCTGATCTCCCATGATCACTGAAGTCATATAGGTACTGGTCCAATGAAAAGGAAGCAACCACTCAAGAAATCTACGACCACATAGTGATGTCTTCAAGTCTTCTACACAATCTGACAAAGGTGTAAGTCTACATTATGTGAATAAAGGATTTGAGTTCGAACACAATGAGACATCATTTGATTACCTGTCATTGACGTATACTGTTAACAAACGTGAGATAACCTACCGATAATGAAAGTAGGTATCAAGGCACCGAGTACATTCTTACAAGTGTGAATAAAGGAGCTGGTGTCAAACACCTGAAGAATCCATCGATCAGGAGACATTGATGTATTCCCAAATTTCAATGGCGAGAGAACCTACCACTAATGAATGCAAGCCTCAAGGTACTCATAAGACTCTAGGTATCGTTTCCAGAATATATGAGCTGAAGTTAATGGAAAGAGACCCGCTTAAAGGAGAGCATTAAGGTATCTCTCATTAGTCAACACGAGGTACAAAGTATGAGCTTCATTATTTGGTGGAAATCGGATGAAGAACATGTTCAAGAACCAATGACCTTGTGCATCTTTCTCTTGTGCCCAGTGCAAGCGGTACGCGAAAAATATCCCCAGTATGGTCGCCAATTCTGTTATGAGGAAAATCTCTCTATGGCTAGGGTAAACCACAACAGACAGGTATGACTAAAAAATTCAACTCTATCCCATAAGCATGCTATATAAACAAATGTGAAAGCGGGATAAGAAAAGGACCTACCTCGTCTAGATGTTTGAAGATGTCCACCGTTGAGCACTTTGACCCAAAGCTTTATACCTACAACAAGTTCTCAACAAATAAGCGAAGCAAGGATATAGTGATAATATAAAATGTTAGAACATTAGATAGAATAACCCATTAATATACAAAACAAACATTCCCAGGGATAATAATTCATATATTTGCAAGATATCAAATGGAAAGGAAGAGAGTATTTCTATTAATAAATGATCAACAAAAGTGAAAATATTACAGACTTCCGTGTCGGCACAGTTTGAAACCGAGAACCAAGTTCCTTCTAGCTGGGCCTCCACCAGTTCAATCCTCCACCAAAGGAAAGCTCATAGAAGGGAGACAATGGGGTTCTCCATCAATAAGGGAAGAGCTTGGGGGCTGAACACTATGTTCAGACTTAAAGGACAAAGGGATGCAGAGTCAATATGAAGTAATAATTCGTCCAGAGTGACTTTGCTCTCAAAGTTGAATTCTCTCTCTTTTTCATAGCTCGGAATTGGTCTCTTTATAGCCTTCAAAATGCAACTGAAGGGCCGAGTCGGAACGTTCCAGTATATGGAAGGCCAAGGATCAGGGATCTCTTGTCGTGACATGGAAACCCAAAATTTAATTTTTGTTTTATGGAACAAATCTCGATGTACGCGGGTTGTAGTGGAGCAACCTACATATATGCTTGTTGTATAGGGTGCAAGATGCATACAAGTGGAAAAAATTATATTTTTGTCTTTGGATTTATCAATCATGGAAAGTGAGTCTACATAGGGAAATGGAATAAGGCCCTCTCTTGAAGATTTCTTAGGGTGAGACAAATCTTTCTCTAACATCCATCAATTCAGTTAATCCGTTGTAACAGACCTTTATGCCATCCATGGAAAATAACCCCAAACCATGTAATGCCGATGGAGCAATCCGATATATTCTTTCGTTTACACAAAAATCAATGTTTATTTCAGGAAGATCGTTGGGTACCCATTGTTTCACTATATGTTTGTACCTCAAGGGAACCTCAATGTCGTCTATGCTCTCATGATCATAAGAACATGATCCCCCTTTCGCAAGAAACAATTCCATGATTCTATGGAATTTTCTTATGATCTTATCACCTCTAGTTGATCTTCGTCTGTTAGACCTACTAGATGTCTCACTTTCCTCTATTCTACCTGAACTTCCCTCACTCAATGAAGATAGATCTGAAAAATACCTATTTTCTTGTATGTCCTATAACACCATTAATGACAAAAATAGTCTGTAAATCAAGATGTAACACTAGGGATAAGGGGAACTCATATCATCTATTTTTTCCAGTGAAAAATTGACCCAAACTCCATAGGAACTATGCAAAAAATTAAGATTCCACTTCTATGTTGGAACTTTTCTCATGTAACTTTACCCTAAGAGTTTTTGGAAAATTTAAAGACAACCCAAATCATGGTATTTTTGGAAAAGAATGAACAAGAAAGGTGGAACTTTAACTCACCGAAAAGACTACCCTCATCGGAAATATGAATATTATTTCAAATACATGAATATGCCAATACTATACTACAATGCTTATGTTGAACACTTAAGTGGACCCTAATAACACTGATAATACCAATGGAGGTCATGACTAGGGAAGAGGGAACTGAGGTGGCTAAGGTGGAGGATGTGATTCCTCAACCCAAGGAGAAGAAATGGTAGAAAGGTAAATGTGGCCTATACATGTCAAAAGAGAGAGAGAAATTGAGAGTAAAGTACATTTTTAAGTAACAAATACGAGAGTTGTTATTGATTCATAACCCATCGATGTCTACAAAATTGTAAAGGCTAAGGCATGGGTGCGATTTATTGACAATGGGATAAATGGTGTTTTTGTTGTTGTCCATTACTATTAAGGTTTTTTTAGAGTTTCTTGATCATGTTGGTGATAGTCTCTATGTCTTGTCTTGTCTTGTATATTATATTGTTGAATTGTGACTAGTTTTGCATCTTGTAAGACCTCTTAAGCCACTCAACCACCATTTATACTTCCATATACACATGAAAATTAATAAATCTTCTCCAATGCCAATCTCAATGGTTGACAATAGAGCATGAATCTCTACTCAATCTCCAATACCTCTTCCATGCCCAATCTTGAAACATAAACTAAATTTGTCATTCAAGGATATAATAGCCTCAATGCCATAGGGTACATGATTACCACATAATTACCTTGACTCAATCCATCCAAAAAAGGAAAAATGTTTTAATTACCTTGACTCACTCCATCCAAAAAGGAAAAATGGGGCAAGCCCTTATTCAAAGGCCATGATTACATATTGGTTTGTTAATGGTGAATGGACATTGCGACTAAGTGGACATTGCATGGGATTCATTATGACATTCATAATTTTCACAACTCCCAAGGTATCTTCACAACTCCTGAGTTCGTTCACAGCTCTCGATGCAATATTACAACTCTCAAGGCATTGGTCAGAATGGAATAGGAAGCTTGGGGATATTCTTCATGCACATGGACCTCTCATGCCATGCCACATCACAAATATTGGAGTGGTGAACTTGTTTGCGCATTTGGAGGCATGTGTCACATAGTTTCATGGATGACCTCCTTGGAGGATGTTGTTGGGCCCTTCATTTTTGAATGAGAAGCTGCGCAAGAAGGACTATAATCCCAGTTTTGGTCTAGTTCAAGTTGCGCAAGCTACAAAACAAGATAGACAACAGAGCAAGTAGAAGTAAAAGAAATCAATTGCGAAAAGGACAACACAACGCCAACAAGGTAAAAGAAGTTGCAACAGAACAAGAAATCATGCGAGATCAATGCTAGAAGACCCTAATTAGCTTATATATATGGGATGATTACGATTGTAAGGGTTTGTTTTCTCATGATTGTAAAAGGGTTCTTCCCTTGCTGTTCTGTTGGGTTGTTGATCTTCTTGTTGAGTTATGTAAATGTAACCTGTATACAGTTTTGGCTAAATAGAGCTCTGCGACATGGGTCCAGAGCTAAGAGTCTGTAACAAAGCATTACTTTGTATCTGATAAATATCTAAAGATAATACATGAAGAAGGATCCAAAATTTCAAAATATATTGTGTCATTATGTGTTTATACTTATGCATTGTATCTTTACAATACTTCCTTATGCTTCATAAGTTCTACATGATGTTTCCGTGTTTGAATGCTTTCCGCAACCTATGTAGCTTCAGTTCTTGTGTATATGAGTTTATATCGGTTATGTAGTTAGTTTGTATTGCGAAAGATCATGATGAATCTTGAAGGTTCTGTGAACCCTCCTAAGTATTTTCCTTTCCCTTCCCTATCCTTTTGTCTTAGCTGCGCTTCAGGTGAGACTTCTTCTCTTCGAAGGAGATGAAAATTCCAGCACTCTAGACTACACAATACCTTTTGTTGGTAACCTGAGAAGGACCCTAGTTTGATCAATCTTGCGCCAAAAAAATGGTTTAGTTGACAGGACTTGAGTTAAAATGGAACCTATAGGGAGGATGCTTCCACAGATTCATAGATCTAATATTGACCAATGGTGGGAGAGAAATTGCGATGCCTTCATATGGAAAGAAGCATAGCCGAGAAGAAAATATGTGAAGGATACTCAAGAGGTAGTCTTTTGCTCAGAAAGATCGAGCGACTAGTACGAGATATTCTGGGTTAAGTTCCCAGAAGAACTTTTCCACTGGATAGATAGGCTCCAAGAATCTCAAGATTTCCAAGAACGATTAAAGAGGAATTGTACTTGGGATACACAAAAGATTGCATCACTTCATCGAATGGATTGTCCAGTCACGTGAGCGATTGATTTTTGGGTCAATACCACATTAGAAGGATACATTATCAATTTTGCAGCTGTGAATCACCAATATTTTTCACGAGAAGAGGCGGATTTCAAGAAAGACGCAAGGGAAAGACTGTTGAGAGAAATTCCCCTGTGGATTAAAGTTTTCTTGATGGAAGAGGGGATGATGAATATGTCCTTGACTGAGATGGCAACAGAAACACCCTTGCTTGGGGTAGGGTGAGTTTGGGGTGGATTCATGGCCTGAGAGAGGGGAGAGGGTTCTTTGACAAATAGGGGAAACAATAAGAAATGGATTCAAGAGACGAGCAAGCCTTGAAAAGAGCTTCCATAGTTGAGAAGTGGTGGTGCTATAAGATAAACAAAGAAAAAAAATAGTCCAAGAAGTTGCAGAAAGAAGTCAAACCAGGAGAAGTAGAGGAAAGACAGATGGAAGAGTTGCGGAAGATGAGAAGATAGGAAAGAATGGCCAGTCAAAGTCTAAGTGAGAGAGAAGTGTAGAGAGAAAGAAGTCCCCAGAAGGGTGGACAATAAGGAGAACATGTAGAAGCAAGAGAGAAGGAAGACAACATGGATATTGAAGAATAACGAGAAGATTCAACCCCGATGACAGAAAATATCGGGAATCCGGCTAAAGAGACCAATCTAGAGGAATAAAACGAGACCCCCTAGATCAAAGAAAAACGCCCCGAAGTCAATGGCGCCAGCCCTGAATCGCCCATACCTCAAGAGTATTCTATACAAGAGGTAAATTCAATACTACCTTCTTATGCTAATTCTGTTCCAGTTCAATTAGTTAGTCAGTCACAACCAGGAAGTGAGAGTACATGGAGGATATTGGGATCCCCTGGTAGGTTGCGAGAAGGACCGTTAGGTTTTATTTTGATAGGAGAAGAAAGATCAACAATGATTGGTCACACGAGAGGTTCGATTGCCCGATACCCATAATTCTGGGGTAAGGGAGACGAATATGTTAAGCAACATTGGTTCTTGTGTGAAGTAATCTGGAGGTTCAGAGGGACTCTGGATGCAAATAAGTTGGTTGAGTTCCAGACTACTTTGAGAGGCTGTGCTCTCAAATGGTACATGAAGGTTATTGAGCTAGGAGTGTCAAGAATTCAAGGTCAAGCATTCAAACTTGGCCAAGTACAGACAAGGTTCATATAGAAGTTTAAGCTACCTCATTCAGAACAACAATCTATGTCTGAGTTGCATGATATTCAACAAAGGGAAGGTGAATCAGAATGGGAATACAACCAGAAGTTTAAAGATGCTATAGGGAGGTTAGCGCATCCAATTCATGAAGAACACCAAAGAGAGTGGTATATTCAGGGATTTATACCTCTGACATGGATTCCATCAATGCAACAACAGATAGCCACTTTGACAGATGCCTTGGAAAAATCAATGAAGATTGAATCCATGGCAGGATATCCGGGGAACCTGAGAGTGACCAGACCCCCGACAGATCCAAATTTGGTGCAACTACAAGGGAAAATATCATCTCTTACAGAAAATATTCAAAAATTAACGATACCTAGACCGGGATGACCATAGGTCTGGTGTACCAGATGTTACATAGAAGGACATCTGGTAAAATAATGTCCATGAATGAGGAGAATGGGACCTCGTCAGAATCCAATGGGACCCTCACTAGGACCCACAAGAGGAGTTGCGTAAGTATCTGTGAATTTACCATTCCATAACCCCACCCCATATCATCTTTTTCCATGGAGTCAAGCAACACCACCAGTCGAGTATTGTGAGATTTTATGAATCCATGGGCATGGGTTGAGACAATGTCCCATTATCAAAAAGTATTAAAAAATACCAAATAATGTACACTGTGAGTTTTGTGCATATACCACACATACTACCAATCAATGTAGAGAGTTGGATGCACTTACATATAGGTTGGATTGAATAACATTAAGGGTGAATGAAACCCCTCAGGGACTGGGAGGAGGTTAAGGAGGTGGAGCTGGAGGAGACTTTAGAGGAGGAAGAACCAGGGGAAGAAGACCAAGAAAATTTTATAATTGTAATGAGAAAGTCCATATGGCTAGAGATTGTCCTCATCCGAGGTGGCCATGGTGCTATCACTGCAAAACCAATGGGCACACAACTAAAGAATGCCCAGAACTAAATGCAAAAAGGGAAGATCGGGTACACCAATGGGGAATTAACCTCATCAATTCAAAAATCAAAAGATTTATTAAAGGAAAATTGGCCAACCTCAATATAGTCACTCAAGGAGGAGCAAAGACATGAGTTGATGTTAATAATCTACCTTATATTTATAAGGAAACACCTAATGAAGACATGTATGAACATGTAAAACATAATTTGTTCTTTAAATATGCCATAGAAGTATTTCATAATATCCCTAGCCTTGAGATGCAAGAGAAACCCCCATAGCCTATTGTTTACCCTAATATTTTGAGAGTCCCTGCTTCACCCCCTGCACCCAAAAACCCTGTAGTCACACCAAGACAACCTGAGCAACCACAAAATGTAGTTAACCTTTGGTTTCAATTATTTTCTGATATTCTTGGGAATGACCAGCTAACAAAAAAGTTGCACAATGCAATCTACCTAGTTTTTAGGAAATGAAGAACCTATAGAAGCAATAATAAGGACTAACCTTCCTGCGAGGAGTACTCAGAGAGTGCAGAGAAGGAAATTACAAACCAAAAAACAATTTAGACTAGTAACCCAGCTAGACGAATTTGAGATTAAGGATGTTATGTTAAATCTAGGATTTGATGTTAACATACTGACTAAAAAGACTTGGGAGGCCTTAGGAGAATCCCAATTGACATACTCCCCAATCCAGCTAAGAATGGACAACCAATATTGTATTTTCCCAATAGGAAGATAGGATAATGTGGAAATAGATGTTGTGAGAGTGAAGACTGTAGCTGATTTTGAGGTAATTGAAATCATGGGGGATAAGGACCCTTATCCTAGCCTACTTGGTATTTACTAGGCCTATGAAAAATATGCAGTAATTGACCTAAAGAAAGACACTATGACATTTGAGGCATATGGAATCAAGGTAGTTCATCCCTTGGATCCTTATGTAGGCCCCAGATATATGGAACCAATGGATAACAATATGGAGGGAGAAAACTTGGATCAGTTATACACTGTAATAACAGGAACAAGAGAAGATTACATAAATCCTATTGGTAATGGATCATTAAGTTGGAGGAGTATACAGTCGATGAATGAATATTCAGAAGTAGCATTTGATAGTTGGCAGCAAGGCTCATACGAAATATTCTCAAGAAGATACAAAACTGTCAAGTCAATTGGATGGGTCGGAACCGAGGTCAGAGAACACCCAGTATATGACAGTACCTCAAGAATTGATAGTTTTCTTCTCAGCGTGGAAGTAAAGGTAGTAGAGGATAAAAGGATCTCAGTACCAGAATTATCCCTCTAGGACACCCCTGCCAGATGGTGGGTCAATCACAAAGCCTTACTCAAAAAATGGGACGATGTGAAGCAAGCTATCAAATATAGGTTTCAGGATAAGGAGCAGCTGGAATCAGATATGTAGACGGATTTCCAGGTTGCACAAGTGTTCAATGGAGAGTATGATCCTAAATCACATATTGAACAATGCATGACACAATGGAAAGTTTCGGAAATACCATCTCGCTTCTGGGTTAAATTATTTCCCCACTCACTAGGTCCAATACTGAAATCTTGGTTCATGCATGAAGAAACCAGAAGGCATACCAACGATTGGAAAACGTTGGCATATCACTTTTGCAAGGACTTCTCATTTACATGTAAGTACCCTGAGCTTAAAGTAGTCCTTCAAAGAATCAAAGATTTTTTTTTAGAAACATTAGTAATCAGAAGTCATACCTAGTGTTGTGTGCAAAGCATAGCTGAGAACTTCAAACTAATCTTCACCTAAACTTAGAAAAGAGACCTATAGAATGATATAATATTGAGAAATATTTGGAAAGCTCAGATTATTTAAAAGAATGAGAAACCTAGCCATTAAAGAAACATAAGGGAACAAAGAAATTTAGAACATCATACCAAGTCAAACTGATGGTTCTTATAATCACTCATTGAATGTGTGCAAAGTCAAAATAGGGACCACAGAGCAACCCAAGATAGCTACAGTGGGAGATTAGTGGGATGAGCAAACTAGTCAAGAAATACAGATTTTGTTGCAGGAATATGAGGATCTGTTCCCAAAGACATTTTCAAAGTTAAAAGGGATCAAAGGAGCTATGGGAAAAATATAAATTGAATTAAAATCAATATCAAATCCTGTGAGGCATAGACCATAAAACCTTAAACCCAGAGTGAAAGAGAAGGTTAAGAGGGAAATAGACAAGATGTTGGAAGATGGACTTATTTTTGCAGTAGAAGAAGCAGAATGGGTCAGCCCAATAGCCATCCAGAGCAAGAAAGGTACAAAGGATATTATGGTCTGTGTAGACTATAGAATCCTTAACTCCGCCTATGTACATGACCCTTTTCCAACACCTTTTACTGATGAGCTGCTAGAATAGGTTGAGGGGAAAGAGTCTTACTCAATTATAGATGGATTTTCGGGGTATCACTAAGTAAGGATTGTTGAAGAGGACAAAAGTAAGACCACATTCATAAAAAAATGGGGGTCATTTGCCTACAATGTGATGACATTCGGCCTAAATAACACCCCTGTAGGTTTCTCCATGATTGTAATAGCATCTTTTCGAGAGTTTATTCATAAGTTTATAGAAGTTTATATGGATGATTGGATGGTATATAGTCCACTCAAGGAACATGTAGTGCTACTATGTATGACATTTGACAGATGTAGAGAATTGCAGATATCATTGAATCTCAGAAAGTGTATCTTCTGTGTGCCACATGAAAATTTGTTAGGCCACATAGTATGCCGAGAGGGAGTACTGGTAGACCCAGCCAAATTTGCGGTCATCATGAACATGCCACCACCTACGAGTGCTAAGCAGTTGTGCTCCATGCTGGGACACACGGGGTACTATCGCAGGTTCATCAAAAGATATGAAAATATTACGGCACCACTGGAGAATATATTAAAGAAGGCCGAAGTGTTCCAATGGACCACAAAATGTGATAAATCGTTCGAGACCTTAAAGGAGAAGCTCAACACAACACCTATTCTGATATTTCCAAATTGGGAAAATGAATTTCATATCCACCTAGATGCTTTAGGTATTTCCTTAGGAGTTATCTTAGCACAAACAAGAGATGGAGCCATGGATCATCTTATCTATTTTGCGAGCAGGAAGTTTTCACAAGCTGAGTGCATCTATAAAACGACCGAAAGGGAGGGTTTATCTATGATTTATGCTTTGCATAAATTTAGACATTATTTGTTAGGTTCTCATTTTAATTTCTTTACTGATCATTCTGCATTGAAATATCTAGTTAACAAACCTGTGTTGGAAGGGAGAATGTGTAGATGGTTGCTACTATTTCAAGAATTTTCTTCTGAAGTAATCATTAAGCCTGGAAGATGCAATGTAGGGCCTGATCACCTGTCAAGATTAGAGTCAGGGGAAAGTGGCAGAGCAATTGATGATTAGCTCCCAGATGCATATATATTCTAGGTTGAGGCCATACCAGAATACCTCGAAGACATAGCAATCTTCTTAAGTACAAGATCCTGCCCAGAAACGTATTATGCAACCCAGAAACATCATATGGTTGTTAGAGGAGTGGACTATCAGTTGATTGCAGGGAAATTGTATAAATTGGAACTAGATAGTATCCTCAGAAGATGTGTCTTGGATCATGAAAGACATGATATACTGTGGGAGTGCCACAGTGGATTTGCGGGAACTCATGTGGGAGGAAAGGTCACTACGCAGAAAGTTCTTCAAGATGGACTATGGTGGGCCACGCTCTTCAAGGATGAAAAGGTATATGCTAGATCATGCGATGTATGTCAAAGAGTGGGTAAGCCGACATGATGAGAAGAATTACCACTTCAACCAGTTCAAAACTTACAAGCATTTGAGAAGTGGGCGGTTGTCTTTGTTGGGCTGATCAACCATACAACTAGGAATTCAAAGGCTAGGTATGTTATTATTGCAACTGAATACCTTACACATTGGGCTAAGGCAATAGATGTTCAGGATTGTTAGACCGATACTGTTGCTAGGTTCATTTTTGAAAATATTATCACCTGATTTGGATGTCTCAGGAGCCTGACCAGTGATCAGGGAGCTCATTTTATCAGTAGTACCATAGAAAAGCTTACAACATAGTTCTTGATCCAACATCATAAAAGTAGTCCCTACCATCTAAAATCCAATGGAACAGTAGAAGCATTTAACAAGATTCTAGAGTGAGGACTAATGAAGGTTTGTGGCACAAACAAGGAGGATTGGAATGATAGAGTTCCAACAATACTATGGGCTTATAGGACAACCACAAAGAAACTCCACAAGTACACTCCATTTTAGCTAGTTTACGGGAAATAGGTTGTGGTGCCTACTGAATTTATTACTCCAAGTTTGTACATTTCATAGTTCACACACATGTCGGAGGAAGAATCAATTGGACAAAGAATTATAGAGTTACAAGAACTTGAAGAAACTAGATTTTTAGTAGACTTCCATCAGTCAGTTGAGAAAGCAAGGAAAAAATCTTGGCATGAAAGACATATTAAAACTAAAGTATTTGCGCAAGGATACAAGTTCCTAAACTATGACAGTTGGTATCAAAATCATCCAGCCAAGTTGCACATGCATTGGTTGGGACCATTTATATTTGCGGGGATCCAACCTTCAGGAGTAGTTAGACTTGTGAAACTGGATGGTATGCTGCGGCCATAATGGGTGAATGGCGCTCGCCTGAAACCCTATATGTCTTAGAACTGAACTAAAGGAATTTTTATCCAATCCGAAGGAGCATTTATAGTAGTTAGATTTGAGTTTTTCTGCAATTTCTGTAAATTTAGTTAATAAAGTTGATGTGTGCAGTGTTGCGCCACGACATGTAGGCCATTTTTTTTGTTTATTGTCTAAGTGGTGTTTGATGGAGAACTACTTACTCAACAGCATAAGATCAGAAGCATAACGAACCCATTAATGATAGTCATTAATATGACGGGGACCCCTTTGTGGTAAGAGGGAGAATGACTCCGAATGCAATCTGAGTCCATGTGCCACACGAACCAAGTCTAGTCACAAAACTTATTGCAATTATGGTACCCTGTATGAATTCAATTAAGCCATAAAGTTGCGATACATGAAGATTCCATCGGTATTCTCACTAGGATTCCTATCCGTCAAATGGAAAGGTCTGAAATCGCCCACGTCCCTGTCCAAATTGCACAGTAAATGCCAGAATCTCCCAATAGGATTTACCCCGTTAACCCATCCCGTTGAAAAACTCAGATCCAAGTTGCGTTGATAGGGTCATGATAAAAACAAATTATTACTGAACTTGCCAGCTAAGCCCAAGTATAAGGCTCTAAGAACTCACCATAGAACACATTTTTTTTAGAAATAATTTAGTGATTTTTGAATTCTGTAGAGTGAGCAAGCTTGTGTAATCCTGAGACCCATAGTTTTGATCCCAAATCCTTTTTTCACCGTAGAATTTGCTGATAACTCAGAGCCCACAATGATGAGAGATACAAGAAGCTGAAGCACTGTGTCCAAATACAAAGTATCAGATGAGCCCTGCGACCCTCGAGTCGAGGTCGTGGGTGATCTCAAGGGGAGGGTGGAGCAGGTCAAGCTCCTTGATATCGACTTGACAGATCAAGTCTTGTTCCCCTAGATGAACATATACGTTTTCTTGAGTATCACCCCAAACAATTTGGGAGGCATGCAGTTTTTTCCAAAGCCTGAATTCATTAACCTATTTAACTCAACAGTCATGAACCTCAGGGACTTACTATTGTTTGGTACCATTGGGGATGTTACATGGTGCACCAAGTTTCTGATAAACAGGGTGCACGAAAAAACTCTCTGGTTGGATAGGCAGTATCTAATCTATGCCGAAGTCATCCACCAGATTACAGGGTTGTCCCTTGAGGGCAAGGATGTGTCCAAAGGATTCCAGAGTCCCATTAAGAATGACAAAAAGAAAGGGGAGCCCAACCTCTATGAAAGGTTCCACACATAGAGGGGGGTTCTCATAGCCAAAATCGAGCCCATACTACCAAAGACAGTCAGAATTGGCTGCTACACCATAGCTAACAAAGTCATGAGGTTGTATTACAAGGGAGAATTCACGCTGGATGAATTATCAGTGGCAGAGTTTTGCGCCAATGGCGTTGTATTCAATTGGTGTAGTTACCTGTTGAAGGAACTACTTGTGACTTGCGAGGAAGCCCAGGAGAAGGGAGGCACCTTCACATATGGATACCTGTTGTTGGTGTTCACAATGCTCAAGTGGACGCCACCCGCTGGAAGACCGTTGGCGCTAGTAGACAAGGGAAAGGTTGCAAATATGTTTGAGCCCTGACATTCCAAGGCAGAGTTGAAGAACAAATCCTTCAACAACATGACTTTCTCCAAGTGGTATAACAGGCTCATCGACGCAACACAAAGGTTGCCCATTCCACAGGAGATCCTCAACTGCAACACAAGGAACATCTCTTTCAGAATTAATCGACACCATACATTTGTATGGCTGGGGTATGCCAACAAAGAGGAATTCCATTTAAGGATGTTGTCATTCTACTTAGATGAGGAGGCCTTCGACAAAGAGGTAATGTCGTGGTCGGGAGTCAAACACAACCCATGCAAGTCATGCACTACGTTTTTTCTGTCAAGTTGATGAATAAGAAAGGAAAAAAAACAGGGGTAGGACCGAGCTTAGGCTCAAAGGTAACGAATAAAGAAGCAACGACATAGATGGAATTTGAAGAGGATAAGGAGACGCAACCACTAGAGCGGAAGAAAAGAACACTGTCGATATTCCCACAATGACTAGAGAAATCCCTGTTGATCAGTAAGGATGTCAATGAGATCCTGAGCGCTACATTCATTACATAACCAATGGCCAAGAAGTTTAGAACAGGGGTCTCGCTGAGAAAATTTATGAACCCCCAACCCCTTTCATCTGATGTCCCCTGCACTCGCTTAGTGGTCTGCGCACCGCCTTCATCCATATTCAGGATGACCCTGAGCCTGACAACCATCCATCAACCATCGTCATTGAGCACCCTCCATCACCACAAAAATCCCAATTTCCACCCCCAGAAACCACCAGTCCAGTCCAAACCATTGATCCAGAGCCCATGCTGCTCGATCCCCCAGAACTTCCCAAGCCAAAACTCCCAGAAACAAACCTAGAGTTACCTAAGAAGAGGCTAGAACTTCTTGGTCCAAATCCAGAAGTATCTGAGTAATGAATGCAACTGACTGGATCGAACCCTAAAACCCAGGACTAAAAAATTGTACCTTTTGTGCAGTAGAAGGACACTCAAACGGTAGAGGAGCCATAAGCTCAAAGTCCCCAACACATTTCCTCAATGACCAAGGTTGAGGGTGCCATGGGAAGAGAAAATCTGGAAGGAGATCCAGACAAAGAGAAGGAGATACTAGAGGTTCAGAAGGAACCAGAGTCAACCTACGGGCGAAGCGCAACATCCACAGAGGAACAGATGGAGCTGGTTCTCCAGAACCCTCAGCAGTGCGCAAAGTTGTTGCAACTTTTCTTGGACAGAAAAGAGGTTTTGACACTCCTTCCATCAATGTTGAGGCTGAGTCTTGTGCTAGGACCATCCATAGAGGAGGAGGAGGTAGAGACTCCATCAGAACATTCAACGACCAATGGACTCCCACTATGGGTCCCTGCACTGAAGGACGCAACCCCTTCATCAGTTGACCTTGCATAGTGGCCAACAACACACTTAGTTGGAATGATCTGAGCATCAACTAACCAACTATATAAGAGGCTCTAGTAGGTCGAGAGGTATGCCAAGTTTGTAAGAGAGGAAGCGCTCCTTGCACAAGCGTGCAGAAAACAAGAAGAACATGTAAATATCCAGGCTGAGCACAGACTGGAGAGAGTTTAGGAAAGGTTTGCTGAAGCTTGGCCAAAAATTTGGAAGGTCACACCCCAATTTCCCAAATCCAGTGGTGCAGGATAGCCGGAGCACCATATTAAACTACTCCAAGGAGCATGGTCACAATTATCCATTCCTGTCGAGCATCTTGAAGTGCAGTTGTGACAGATTCAACAAGAAGCAAAGCAACAACCTCATAAGCTGTAGGAGAAGAATGAGAAGATAGTGATAGAAGGAAAAAATGCCCGAGCAACACTACATAAACACAACTAAGTGCACAAAGATTTTCAGAGAAGTCAACGATTAGATGGGCATCATGCACAAGCAGAAGAGCAAAAGAAAGAGGAAAATGAGGACAAGGGAAAGCAACAGTTGCTCCTGGAAGCTACGAAAGCGTCGAGTACTTGACTTGAGCACTAGTCAAGGTTTGTGGTCGGAGCCTACTCGGACCTTTGTTTTTGAATGAGAATTTGCGCAATAAGGACCACAGTCCCAATTTTTTTCTAGTTCGATTTGCGGAAGCTACAAAAGAAGATGGACAATAGAGGAAGGAGAGGTAACAAAAATCGGTTGCGAAAAGGGTAGTGCAACGCCATCAAGGTAAAAGAAGTTGCAACAGAACAATAAAGCACGCGAGCTCAAATCCAGAATACCCTACTTAGCTTATATATATGGGATGATTACGATTGTAAGGTTTTCTTCACTCATGATTGCAAAAGGGTTCTTCCCTTACTGCTTTGTTGGGTTGGTAATCTTCTTGTTGTTGTTACTGTTAATAGGTCAGGTTGAGTTTTGTAAATGTAACCTGTATATAGTTTTGGTTAAATAGAGCTCTGTGACATGGGTCTAGAGCCAATATTCTATAGTAGAGAATTAATTTGTATCTCTGAAGTTGTATCTGATAAATATCTAAAGATAATGCACGAAGAATTATCCAAAATTTCAAAATATGTTGCATCATTCTGTTTTTATACTTTTGCATTGTATCTTTACAATACTTCTTTATGCTTCATAAGTTCCACATGATGTTTCTATGTTTGAATGCTTTCTGAATCCTAAGTAGCTTCAGTTCTTTCATATATGAGTTTAGATCTATTCTGTAGTTAGTTTGTCTTGTTCAAGATTAGGATGAGTCTTGAAGGTTCTGTGAACCCTCCTAAGTATTTTCCTTTCCCTTTCCAATCCTTTTGTCTTAGCCGCGCTTCAGGTGAGACTTATTCTCTTCCGAGGAGATGAAAATTCCATCTCTCTACACTACGCGATACCTTTTGTTGGTAACCTGAGAAGGACCCTAGTCTGATCAATCTTGCGCCAACAGATGCGTTACGTAGCGATTGGGGATTATATTTAGCACATATGGACCTTCTTGGACTTCTGTTGACTTGAGTATATGATTGACATGATTTGAGAAGGAGGTTACACATTATATACCTCACACATGACCATTGGAGCTTAATTTAGGGGATTCGTCCACTCTTGAGGGCTTATACTCATTACTTGTTGGTATTTTTCACTTTGGGGAGCTACGTGTCCATCTTGGAGGATACCTAATAGGTTTTCATTGCCTACTTTGAGGAGTTGGTTTTGGATMTATCCACTTGGAGGAWTTTGGAGGCTACATGTTGCACCTTTGACCCATCTTATTGCCTCTTTGATGGAGGCATCCCACTCTCTTGGTCCTATTTTGATTGGAGTATTGTACATGTGGCTTGACCACCTATTTATTTTACAAAAAATATTAGTTAGTTGGATGAAATAATTCTTCACTCCTCCCTAGGCTAAATCTAAGGATTTCACATGAGATATTATTATTATATTGTAAAGGGAGTTGAGCTAGACTCTATATAAGGAGTATCAATTCATCATTTGTATTCATCATTGTATTTTTGGAGCTTCCACTCCTTGGAGCTTAATTGACATATCTTTCTTGGAGCATATGGATGCATATGGGTTTTGTCTTTATGGACGTTGGTGTCAATACTTGAAGCTCTTCTATATTGGTTTCTATTTGGTGCATAAAGATTGATTGTGAATGCTCAAGTCTTCTACAAACTACCAATATCAATCCATTGAAGGGTAAAAACTACCACTTGGAAGGAAGACATTTTAGGGTAACTCCTCTCCTTCTTCCTTTGTTAGTTTGGGGTAACTCCTCTCCTCTATTTGATTCATTTCTTTGTCTATCCATTTTAAGAATCCTAACAAGGGTATTGAGTACGTTTGTGAAGCTATAGTTGATATTGTTGGTGAAGGTTTCTCCCATAAGGACCCATTATTGTAGGGCCTTGGATTTCATTGTTAATATTGATTAGATAAGAGATTATTATTCCCCTTGGGTTTTAGTCTCTTTATCATAATATTTAGATGAAATAGACCAATTTTGAAAAGGGGTGTTCTTCTTGGTCCCATAAGCCCCTTTGATTCATCTTCAATCCATTTCCATTGTTGGATTTGAAATTTATATAAACTTCCTTCCATCACCTCTTTTATATCCTAAAAAATCAAAAACATTGTTTTTCTAAATATGCTCTCACTTCACCTTGTTCCTCATTGCTTAGATTTAGTAATCCTACTGGGGGTACTCCCCTTGAGTTGGAGAAGAGATGGCATAAAGTGAAGAGGACATGTTGATTAGGTGACAGTGGTGACCATATTGAAAGTTCCCTCTTGGGTTGTGCCTTGTGGATTTGGTATTTTATCATTAAGTACAATTTTTGAGGTAACATTTTGGCACTATTTTTAAGGATAAAGTCCATTCTCCTGGAAATTTTGAAGACTATGCTTCACGACACTTTTGTGAGTGTTGTATTGAACATATATTTCTCACATGGTGACTCTAGGAAGGGACAAATCCCTTGTTCCTTACAAATTTTGAATACTTTGTTGGGTGTAGAGGGGAGCACATCCATCAATATTGAAGGGTTTTTGAAGAAGCTCATCTTGGAAACTCCACTCTTCGTATTGGTATGAGGTATGATCATTATCCATTACATATTTTTTAGCCTTATATTGAAGACCTAGAAGTGAAACAAAAAATGGAATGTCCCCCATGGTTCACTAATTTGTGTGCTCTTATTGATTTCTAAAATATCTCAAGGTTCCCTCATGAGCACCCAAGTGTATATTGGAGGTCAATTCCAAATTTTGGTGGACATGATGATTCAGGCATACTGAACATCTTACCTTTCATGGAATTCATTTTAAGTATTGTCATTATTCATGAAAATGTTGTGATGATTTTTTTTGTTGACAGTTTTAAAAGGAGTTCAAGGGAATGGTTTGAACATTTTGGTAGAGGAGAAATATAGTCTTTTGCAGGTTTTTTTGAGACATTTTGCAAGAAATGAAGCCCTAATTATCCTGAGAAATGGATGATCATTATTGGAAGGATAAATAAAATGTATCATGTGATAAACAAATAAAATATGGTTGAAGACAATACTCAATCTCTCCTTGACGATAAAGCCATGGAATATCTAGTTGCACCTCCACTTAAAGAACACAAGGATGAAAGCACATACCATTAGATTCTCGGTCTCAGTCTAGTATGGAATGGCCCTAGACCCTTAGTCTTGGATGGCCTCAGTCATGGATGACCTCAATGCCCTCCGTCTCTACAATGCCTCTCCACTGCAATGCCTCTCCACTCTTGTGCGTGGCCTCTCCATGTCTCAATTCCCTCAATTCCCTTCATCTCTGCAATGCCTCTCCACTCCTACACATGGGATCTCTGTGTCTCAATTCCCTTTGTCTCTGCAATGCCTCTCCACTCTTGCACGTGGGCTCTCTGTGTCTCAATTCCCTTCATCTTTGCAATGCCTCTCCACTCCTATGCATGGGATCTCCGTGTCTCAATTCCCTCCATCTCTACAATGCCTCTCCACTCATGCACGTGGGGATAGTCTTGGATGTTCTCAGTATCATATGCCCTCAGTCTCAGATGGCCTCAATGACTTCCATCTTTGCAATTCCTCTCCACTCCTGTCCGTGGGCTCTCCATGTCTCAATTCCCTCAATGCCATCTGTCTCTGCAATGTCTCTCCACTCTTGCGTGCCGACTCTCCGTGTCTCAATGCCTCTCCACTCCTGCACATAGGGATAGTGTTATGATCACTATAGTTTGGCTGCTGGTCATGAATGGAAATGGGCACGGGGTATTGTTTTGTTTTGTGTTTTTTTTAATAATGTGTTATTATTATTATTATTTTTAATTTAATTAATATATAATTAATATACATAATATAATATACATTGTTTCTCGTTTTTTTTTTGTTTTGTTTTGTATTTTTTTTACGTTTTCTTATTGTTTATTTTTAATTTAATATATATATATATATATAATCATTGCATAGAGATTTTCGTCAACTTTCCAATAGTGCAAACGAAAAGTCAAACATAGCTCTTATTCAAAAGTTATGAGTGGTCAAAGTTCAAGTAAGAAGGACAAAAGTCAAAGGTGACACATGTCACCATTACAAGGGTGACATGTGGCACATGATCGTACGACCATACATGTGACATGGCACATAGGTTGGAAGGTGACTGGGCATATCATACATCCAGGTAGAAAAATTATTGGTTGACACGTGGCAAGAGATAAGATGAGAGGTTTCCACATGGTAGCCTCCCATTGGCCATTATCGTCACGATTTACCAAAATTATATGGGAGTTTGGAGCATTGAACCCGCAACCCCCATAAGCCTTAACAAAGCCTCCCCTATCATTGCGCCACCATAGTGTTACTTAACCTTTTATGTTGGCATATGTATTTAAGTTTATTGCAAAGTTTATCCAGTGACAAATAGGGTCGAGGGCCTAATCCCTTGACCCTTATCAATGATCACATGCAATGTAATATGATAGTGCCAAGATTCAAGGGGGTTTTTGAACCATATACTTCATTTAATATATAGTTTCAACAATATACCAACCACTGCATATATATATATATATATATATCCGATAAAACAAATAAGTGCAAGCTATAGTGAGTCCAACCCAGAACCTCCTCATTATATTATAGGGTTTTAACCACCATGCCAACCAAACCACATTTAATGAAGTTCCTTTAAAAATAGAATTAAGTTGCAGACGGGGAGTTAAGGTCCATGGCCTATTTATGGGCATGGATCCCAACAATGCACACATTCCCATGTCTGTACGTAGACCGATGCCACAGATCCTGATGTAGGGAATCGATCCCGAGGTTGTACAACTTGTCTCTATTGGATAGTTGGTTTAGACAGTTGGTTTGGAAAGTTGGTTGTCATTGATGTTCACCCTTATAGATTGATGTCAACCCTTGAAGAGGTCTATATATGTTGGATAGTTTATTGATATGATTGAGATTGATGGTGAGTTAGTTGGGTGTAGTTGATGAAGTATGGTAGCACATTCTGGTAGCTCCATAGATGTGGTTCAGGTACCCAAGTTTGTATGAAGAATACCGACATGAAGATCAATTAATTTGTAGGTAATACTATCATATATGGATGGTACATGTCATGCCATTTCCAATGATATGTGGTACGTCAGGTAGTTCCTCATAGTTGAGGAGATATGGCGTAGTGAAGTTTGAGAACCCTCATGAGTTATATAGAAACCCCTAGAAGGTCATAAAAGAAGTCAATTAGTCTAGAAGATTCTAGAAGAAGTTTACAGTCAAAGTGGTTGTAACTAGGACTTAATTATTGGTAAAGTTGTTGCAATAAGAAAATATTTAAAAATAAATTAGTTGCAACAAGAAGTCGAGAGTTTACTAATTATGGATAAAGTAGTCGCAAGTGGGTAAAATATTGAAAGTGGGTTAGCCCTAAAGGAGAAAAGTTGGGTAAAATGGTTAGAATATGAACCCTAAAGGAATCCACTTGGAGAGTATAAATAAGAGAGTAAGAGACTCCCATTAGCACCTATTGAGCACATTGAATATATTTTTGTGAAGGTTTATTGTAGGTACATCATTGACGAATCTGAAGGAATGTGAATCCAAAGAATAGAAAAGAGTGATGGAAAGTTTTAGAGCTGCAAAAGGAAAGGGTTTTTGAAAAACCCTAATTACTAAGATTCTCACTTGTTGTACTATACTTTTCTAGTGAGGCCCTTGTTGGTTACTCTATACCTGTCAAGTGAGGCCCTCACAGGTTGCCCCATGTATGTCTAGTGAGGCACTGGTAAAGTTGATAAAAAGGATAGTAACAAGATACAAAAGCTAAGGAAGGTATGGTTATAAGTGGTATGATGTTCCAGGTCAGTCACAGAGCTACATGTATGATTGTATGTGTGTTTTGAAGGGTGTATGATGATCATACATGGTATAGTTTTGAAGCACATGCTTGAGGCATATCTTGGATGCATGGTGTCAACCCTAGTATATGTATTGAGGCATTTTTGTTGAAGGGTAATACTAGTTGCGTTGAGTACTTTATCAGTGAGGTTATGGAACTTTGTTTATGAGGAAAATCATGGGTGATGTGATACTAGATAAAGTCATATTCTTTATCTATTGAGGCACATCCTTGGTACATGTTTAGAGGTACTATTGGCCACATAAAAATTGTTGTAGTAAATGTTTTTAAGGACTATATGATGAAGTATATTGTTGGTGCATGTTTGAGTTTTATTGGCATATCTTGTGGTTCATCATGAGAGGAATTTGTTAGAGGTATTGGTATATGATTGGTACACACTTAAGGCTATATAACAATGAGGTTTTTGGAACATGGTTTGATGTGAGGTTTTATGGTATTTGACTTATGGATAGTGTGATGTATCGATAGAGGAATTTTGATGGTTATATTGGTGTATGTCTTTGATATATGGTTGAGATACATGTTGGGACATATAGTTGATGAGTTGGCACATGCATGAGGTGTATGTCATGGTGATGTTGTTACATCTTGATGAGTCATAGTTGATTTGTTGTTGATACATGGTTGGTACATGCTTAGCACATTGTTATAGGTATTTGTTGGAGACATTTGTGTAGTGTTCTTGGCACATGGTTCATGGATGATGTGGTATACATGTCTTGGAACATATTGATCTTGATATATATTGGTGATGATTATGAGTCATTGTGATATGCATGATTGATGCACATATTGGTGACATTGTGCATATGTTTGAGAGTTTTCTTGGTGTTTGATCTTGGTGAGTAGATCTAATTTGGTTGATGTCATTGATGAGACATGTTGTCGTGACAAGTTGTTTGGATAGGTTGTTGTGACAGGTTATTTGTACAGGTTTGGTTCATGGTTGATGCACTTGTCTATGGAATAGGTTGAGGTACATGTTGATGCATGGTACAGGTTTTTGTGACAGTGACAGGTTGGACAGGTTGACATTGACAATGAAAGTATCATTTATTTGATACTTATATTTTAGGGGGGTTGGATGGGAAAAGGAAAGGGGGTTGAAACCTCCTTACGGTTGGTGCTGGAGAATCAGGGAGTTGGAGCTTCCTTCAAGTTGGATATCGAGAATTAGGTGGTTATAGCGACATTCTGGTTGGAGCTGGAGAACCCAGGGGGTTCTAGCCTCCTTCTGGTTGGAGCTAGAGAACTAGGGAGTTGTAGATTCCTTCAGGTTGGAGCTTGAGAAACTAGGGGGTTGGAGCCTCCTTCCATTTGGAGATGGAGAAATGGAAGTTGGTTATTCCTTGAATGCAATTATTTGACATATAAGAAAGTAATTCTGTGGTTTTCTCCCACATTGGGTTTCCTCTTAAATATTGGTGTACTATGTATTGTGTGGATGTTTTATTATTATTTATTATGCACTGATGGACGTTAATGTTTATGATACAATTATATATTGATGACGAACTGGAACATGGTTGAATAAGTTAAAACAATATAGATTGGGGTTAAAAGTGGAATGAAGTGCTCATACTGATTCACCCCCCCTCTCAATATTCCAATAATTGGTATCAGAGCAGGTTCCTTTAAGGAAATAGTTTAACCACTGGAAGGTAGATCACGGAGAGCAACAATATGTATAAAAATGGAATACCATAGTTTGGTGTACAAAACTATGCATTCTGGAGCATAAGGATGAAAACATATATACACGCACAATGATTTGATGTTTGACAATCGATAGTATATATATAGAGAGAGAATTCCACTCCTCCAACATATAATGATGGAAAGAAACTCAATCTAAATAATTCAAGGGATAAAAATGCTATCCTAAATGGTTTGGTTGATTCAATATATGTTAAGGTTATACATTGTGATTTTGCCAATAAAATATGGGATAAAATTTAGAATGTTTATGAAGGGGATTCTAAAGTCAAGGAATCTAAGCTTCAAGATTACATAGGTCAATTTGAAAAACTGAAGGTGAAGGAAGATGAAAATATTGAAGCTTACTTTCTACGAGTTGATGAAACAATGAATGCGATTAAAGGATTGGGAGAGGACGTCGATGAATCTATAATTGTTCAAAAGGTATGAAGATCTCTTCCAATGCGATTTGATCCTAAGATTTCAACACTAGAATAAAGAACATATCTGAGTACGATAAGTATGGATGAAGTACATTGGATATTTATGTCTTATGAAATGATAAAAGAACAAAGGAACCTCGTCACAAAGGATGTAGCATTCAAATCATCCAAGAAGAAAAAGAAAAAGAGAAAAAAAAATCCAAATTCAAAATGTAGCTACAATGATGATTTAGAGGAAGATGAAGAAATGGTAAAGTTTGTAAGAAAGTTGCAGAAAGGGACTAGTAAATACGAAGGTAAGATTCCATTGAAATGTTTTAATTATGGTAAGATTGGTCATTTTGCAAATAAATGTCCTGGTGGGCCCGCGATATGGTTAATATAATAATGTTGATTGGATCCTTTTTGACCAAATGTGTATATATATTTTCTTGTTTTGACGATTTTTTGTGTTAAATCACCATGATTCATACCAGGTATGCATGATTCATGTTTTATAATAGTTTTGAGTGTAATTCAACATGTTTTAATGATTTCAGGAAACTAATTCGCGTTCTGTGTGTCACAGGGAAAAATCGCATCTCGATTTTACATTTGGCACTCCATCCGGTACTCGATCCGACACTCAGTCTAGTACTCAATTCGACACTCCATCCTACACTAAAACTGTGGGCAAGTTGGCGGTTGTTATATTGGTGGCCAGTGATGGGAAAATCGACGACATGGGTTTTATTCGTGCTCGTGGCCTCCAACTACTATTGACCCTTGACTAAGTTTTGGAGAACCTTGGTCACATTTGACCAATTTTGGGACTTCGATAGGCTGGTCGAAGGCGGAGTGCAATGCAAAGCAAATATCGTCGGATCTCAACCCCTTCTTAGGGAATTCTTGGGTTTAGGGTTTATATAACGGGTATGGGATGTCGGTCCATGGCTTTACCCATGTTTAGGCCCCTTTGTAATGTATAAATAGAAATCTATGCGATGTAAGTAAGATAGATCTAGATGTGTAATGTGGCCAATGAGCTAAGTGCCAACAGTTGTGGATGCTTCATGCATACTGTGTGTTAAGAACTTGTAGAGTTAAGTGCAAGTGATTGTAAGAAGCCTGTGTGCAAATTGTAAGAAGCCTTGGTGCTTGAACCTAGCTTGAGGAAGGAGGATCTGGCGAGGTGTGCAAAGATCTCCTGTCCTATGGAGAGTGGGTTCTTGTGGCTCTATGCTTGTAGAAGATTGAAAGAAGACAATAAAGAAGAGAAGAGTTGGTGGACATAGCCCCACACTAGGGTGAACCACGTATATCTTGCATTGTGTTTTCTTTGTGCATTATAATGGTTATGTTATTGATGTGATTTATGCTTAGTACGGTGATATATGTTAGATACGTCTGATATATTAGCTTAGTGCTTAGTAATTTGAATGAATGTTAGATCTGATCTATTTATATATGCTAATATGTATTTGATCTTGTTGAATACTGCGTTTCTCTGTAACTAGGATTTCAACCTGCGATGTGAATAAGGGTTAAATACTGATGAATATTAATTGCTAAGTGCTTTGTTAAGTGTTGTAATCACAGATCTGTGTCCCAGCTAGGTTGTATACACTTGAGTCCTGCAACCACCCCTGCCTTTACCTCGGGTGAGATTTCATCTACTTCGCAGGTGTTGCCAAAAGGTCGGTAGTTAGGGTTTTTTTGGTGCGTTGTTGAAGCGTTGAACCCTGGATCTGCCCCTGTGCCAACAAATGGTTCTATTGCCGGGACCTGAAACTGTGATTGCTGGGAAATGAAGAAAATAAATCTCTGTGTGTAGATTTGCTGCTTTAGTGTGCAGTATTCTACTTGACTGCGAAGCTCTGTGCTAAGAAAGGAATCATATCCGAAGAAAATAGGTAAGATCTTAAATCTTTGTGCTCTGATAAAGGTAAGATAAGTGAAATTTTTTGTTTCAGAAGAATGGATCTAGGTATGTCTAATAGATTTTGTCTGAAAACTAGGGCACAGTTAGAAGAAAGGAGATTGGATTTGAATAGATCTGATAAGAATAGTGAAAGATATGTTATTCCTATGCATAGAAAGAATGTTTGGAATAAGAAATGGATGTAGGATCCTAGAAATAATTTTTTGCAGGTTAGTTACTGTGATCCCAGTGCCCAGTACAGGAAAGGTTGAGGGCCATTTAAAAGAAAGAGAGGATTAACTCTTTGTTATAGTTGCAGAAGACCAGGACATATTGCTAAGGAATTCCCTGGTAGAGGTCCTAGTTGTCTTTTTTGTAAATCTATGGACCATGAAGTTTTGGATTTCCCTAGAATGATTTCTAAAGTTGAAAAGATGAATATGAGACAAGAAAACCATGAGACAAGATAAGAAACTAAGGATATGTTAGAACCCCATAAAAAATCAGAGACTGTATTATTACAGATGAAAGAAACCCTAAATGATCACAGAGATATCAACTTATCAGATATCTTAAACGTGAAGGAATGCATCAAAAAAAGAATAGGAGACTTCAACATAGACTGTGTTCTGGATGAGGAAACATAGGTGAATATCATGACAGAAAGAACTTGGGAAATTTTGGGAAAGCCTGCTATGGTTCCTTCATTAGGAGGAATAGGATTATTTAGAGGAAAGATGATAATCCTATGTGGAAGACTTACCCAGACAACTATGAGTTCTCATGGAACTTTGACAGAAGAAGAATTTGAGATCGTTAAATTTCTTGAGAACAACGCCCCATTTTATATTTTGCTAGGAAAAACCTGGATTGAGAAAGATCAGACATGAAGGAAACAAAAAGAGGAGGATCTAGAACAGAAAAAAAAAAGAACTAAGAGATTTCATGGCTAGGAGAACAATGGACTTACTGGAAGAACAAGAGGACCAGTCGAAGCTACTGAGGACCAGAGATTTGAACATCGAAGTTTAAAGAACACAACAAGACTTGAAATACATGTCTATACAAGAGAGTAGAGCACCTACCCTAGAAAGAGAAGAAGTATTATTCTCAAAACCCTTGAAAGACCCTCCACAGTGCGAGGTTATTATGCCAAGAGGAGATAAGAACAATAATGGAAAGAGGAAACCATCGAATTCAATTTCAGGAAAGAAATCTAGAAATCTCAGCAAGAAGAAAGAAAAGTTAGAAAAGTTCCAGGAAGTTCCAGGGAGGACTTCATAGAAGGAATTTTTGCAGAAATGGAACTTCGCTAGGATATCATAACAATGAAGATTGGCACTTTTCCATGATGAAGCAATATGACCATTGGAGGCATCCCAACCATTAACCTGATGCTCCAGAACGACTCGAACCAAAATTATAGCCAGAAAATCCCCATTAGACCATTGGGACCACGCCATAAAAGATGGAATTACATTTATTAAGGCATTCCTGCCCATTGGAGGAGTCTGTTACGACATTCTCTATTTACCTCATCGCGCGTTGCACCGAGAACACTTTTGCCAATTGTGATTATTCGAGCCCACATAGAACTAGTTGCTTTCGTGCAGTGCCTATTGAGAGAAATTTTCTCTGTGAAGGGCTTAGAACAGATGGAAGAAGACCCAATGGAAACAAAAGTAGGGAAGCTTGCCGAAGCCATTCAACAGCTCCAACAGAGGATATTGTAACTAGAGTTACAAGCAGTTCCAAGCACTCTGCAGGAAGTGTGAGACCAGAGAGAAGAAACTTGCCAAAGTGTAGTCTAGAGAATTAAGGCATTGGCCTTAAAATGTAAACAACTCAGCAGTCGAAGTGCACATACTTACGATCACCTTGCAGAGGGCCCTGAACTAAGGACATTGGACTCATAGCTTTTGGAGGCCAAACAACAAGAAAAAATGGTGCAAGCACAGTTGAAGCCACTACCAATGGTCGAGAGGATGAAATGATCCCAGGAACAGTGCACAGTTCAAAAACAAGTCCATGCCATACAGAGTAAGGTCATGAAAGTGACTCAGCGACTCCAACCAGTGTAAGATGGGACTTGCATACTTTTTGAGGAGATTGAAGGAAGAGGTGCAGAACTAGAACAAGTGGTCACCACAGTGTAACAATGCTTGGAAGGACCTGTAACAGAGAAGATCATTCAAGAGTTCACCGAGAAGGAGGCTTTGGTGAAGAAACAGGTTGAAGCATCTCGAGCCAAGCTCAAGGAATTTCAGGTAGAGTTACCTAGATCAGGGTGACTCGAGATGAGTCATAGGTGAGTGTTGTGGGTCTGTTGGCCCTTGATGAAGTTTTAGAGAAGCTTGGTCACATTTGACCAATTTTAGGACTTCGATAGGATGGTCGAAGGTGAAGCGCAAGGAGAAGCAGAGATCGTCGGATCTCATCCCCTTCTTAGGGAATTCTTGGGTTTAGGGTTTATGTAACGGGTACGGGATGTCAGCCCATGGGTTTACCCATGTTTAGGCCCATTTGTAATGTATAATTAGAAAGCTAGGCGATGTAAGTAAGTGAGACCTAAATGTTTAATGTGGCCAGTGAGCTAAGTGCAAACAGTTGTGGATGCTTCGTGCATACTGTGTGTTAAGAACTTGCAGAGCTAAGTGCAAGTGATTGTAATAAGCTTGTGTGCAGATTGTAAGAAGGCTTGGTTCTTGAACCTAGCTTGGGGAAGGATGATCTAGAAAGGTGCATGCAAATCTCCTGTCCTATGCAAAGTGGGTTCTTGTGGCTATGTGCTTGTAGAATATTGAAAGAAGACAATAAAGAAGTGAAGATTCTATGGACGTAGCCCCACACTGGGGTGAACCACGTATATCATGCATTGTGGTTTCTTTGTGCATTATAGTTGTTATGTTATTGATGTGATTTATGCTTAGTGTGGTGATATATTCTAGATGTGTCTGATATATTAGCTTAGTTCTTAGTAATGTGAATGAATGCTAGATCTGATATATTTCTATATGCTAAGTGCATAGATGTATTAGATATTGTTGAATACTACACTGCTTTGTAAATAGGATTTCAACCTATGATGTGAATAAGAGTTAAATACTGATGAATATTAACTACTAAGTTCTCTGTTAAGTGTTGTAATCACAGATCTGTGTCCCATATAGGTTGTAGACACTTGAGTCCTGCAACCACCCTTGCCTCTACCTCGGGTGAGACTTCATTTGCTTCGCAGGTGTTGCCGAAAGGGCTGGTACTTAGGGTTTTGTTGGTGTACTATTGAAGCATTGAACCTTGGGTCTGCCCCTATGCCAACAACTACTGAGCTTCTAACAACTCATATTGGGTTGTTGTGCTGGGCGTTTATTGGCTTGCCTTGTTTCTAGAACCCATCGGCTTTTAAGACGCATTGAATGAAATTTGTTTTTTTTAGGGGAGATCGACCCTTCCAGTGGTTGACCTCTCAGATTGTAAATCTATAAATTCCACCTCAGTGGTTAGAAAAATATTGTTAGAGAGAAAAAGGATAGTCCAGCTCTATTTTTCCATTTTCAGACATATTTTGCTAAAACTGTGTAAAATTGCATTTTTCATTTTAATGTTGAAATTGTGTTGTTTGAGCTCGTGATTCATCTCTGAGGAGGAGCCAAGATCTGCTAGGGGTCCCATCAGCAGTCTGGGTGAATATTTAGTTAGCTAGTTTGTGTATTTGATTTATGTAATTATCATTTCTTTTATTTCCTGTACATGTGTTTTTATCTTTCTTACTTACTGTGTAATTACTGTTTATAGTTTAATTCTTTCAGTTTCTTGTTACATGTTTCTTATGAATAATAGTTAATATTCCATGTATTTATAACTAAATAGGAAGCAACTTAAGCATAAGCCACTAACCCTTTTGTGATTAGATGATAGTTAGAATTTATGCATGCTGAAATATGATAATTAGAAGTTAAAACAGACTAATTTTGTTACTAGTTTCTTTGGCAAAGTTTCGATGGATGGATAAATGTTAATTTTAGTTTTGATTTATAATTTTCTTATTTAGTTGCTATTTAGTTTGCTTATTTAATTTTCTATTTAGTTTTCTTGATAATTCTCTTGTCATATGTTGAAATAGAAATAGGATTTGAGTTCCGTTTTTATGAGTATTTCCGTTTGCAATTTAAATTCTTATAATAGGATCGGTTTAGTTTACTTTATGCAGTTTCCATTCTAGATCTAGATTAGAATTTTAATTCGAAGTTTGATTATTGGGTTTAGTTTTCAGTTATGAATTTCTAAGTAGTATGAATTTGCTTACATTAGCATAGAATGCAATTGAATTAAATAGAATAGTAGTTTTCTTGCTTTTATAGATTAGAGGATAGTTTCCTTGCTTTTGTATATTAGAGAATAGTCTTCTTGCTTTGGTAGATTAAAGAGTAGTTGTTGATTACTTTTATTTTCATGATGCTTTGAATTTAGTAGATTAAGATTTCCTTTCGTAAAGTAGAAGTAATTATGAAGTTTAAATTAAGAATAGAGTTTACTTGCTTATTAATTTGATTAGTTGTTTATTGAGTAATTTTTATTAGTTAACTTGCTGTAGAAGTTATCATAGGTTAGTTGATTTATTGCTTGTTTACTTTCTTTGATAGGGTAGTTTCTTTCTTATTTACTTGCTTTAATAGGATAGATGCTTGCTTGTTCATTTGCTTAATTGTTGTTGCTTATTGAATTTGAGTAGGTTAATTAAAGTAGTTTGTTGTTGTTATTTCTCATTAGATGGATTAAATAGATAGCTTTATTTTTCTTATTGTCATGATTAAGTTAATTTTATTTAAGTAGGGTTTCCATTTTCTTTCCTAGGACAATCCATTGATCCTTTGTTCAAAGGTTACTTGGGGTAAATAGTTTAAGTTTCTTGATAGGGTTTGATTATTAGACTTTTCTTGAATAGATTAGTTCTCAGATAGCCACTTCCTTAGTTAGACTATACTACCTCTAGCCTTTCTACCTTGGCATATATATTGCTACAACTCTAAGTTTACTTACCCCGGGTTGACAATTTAATTGAGGGTTTTAAGTGTTTTTTAGTGCATATAGAACACCCATAATGTCCTATTGCCAAGAAGTCAGATAGTGATGAAGAGGAAGATCCCAAGAAAGAAAATAAATATCAAAAGGGAAACATGAAAGACAAGAGGAAAGTATTCAAGAAAAATATTTACTCAAGAGAAGACAGTTCCTCATCTGATGAAGATGATGTAAGCGATAATGATTCAGAAAAAGGTACTATTTATGGATAGGGAAAACCAGACAAGAAAATACGATGGTTCTAAATAAGAAGGTGAAGTCGATCTCAGAGTAGAGTTAATTAGTGCCTTAGAAGAACTAAGGAAAGAAAGAAAGAAAAACAAGTCACTCAAGGCATAACTAAAGGTAAAAGGAGCCCATAATTTCAACTCAAAGGAAGTCAAGAAGATAATCATGAAGTTGAAAGTCTAGGTAGAAGATGATAGAAGGATTGAAGAAATACTCAGATGCCATCTAAAAGAGAAGGATAAGATGATTGAAAGGTTGAAAGCAGAAGAAGTCACTTTAAGAAAAGATGTTAAGAAGAAGGACATGCATCAAGATAGCACCAAAACATTGGAAGAGATCATCAACAATCAAGGGCCATACTATGACAGGTCCAGACTAGGATATAACCATATGAAGACTGAGAAAGGTTCAAGATCCATGAAGAAATAAATAAAACAAAAGAGATATGTAGAAGTTCTCAAAGGAAGGAGGCATGGTCATACAGAATCAGAAAGAAACGAATACAAAATACCTTCTACACTCAATCAACAAAGAAACATCAATCATGATCATCCAAGATGGGAACCCAGAAGGACTGCACCACAAAGAACATCATTCACTCCTAGGTATGTACATTTATTTTATGGTCATTGTTTTTATTGTAATAAATTTGGACATAAGGTTGCAGATTGCTGGGCTTATGAAAGAAATAATCATGAAATAAATGCTTATGTGTCCCCACAAAATATTGAATGTTACAAATGCCACAAATATGGACAAGTAGCTCAAAATTGTAGAAGCGTGATATAGCCTTCCATGAAATAAAACATTGATGATAGATACAAGAAGGCTTGGAGAAGAAGCAAAAAATAAGAGGAACATTTAAATGAAGAACAGGTCCAAGGAATCATACTTTCAGGATTTGCAACAACACAAGATCATGATGAATTTACCGGAAAAGAGGAAAGTGTCGAAATTCAAGTTGAGAATGAAGAAGATGCCAAGATTCAGAAAGAGGAAGAAAAGAAATATGCATCTACATATGAAGAGGAATATGAATCCGTATTAGAGAAATTATTATTCTGAGCCATTGTTGGCACAGGGGCAGAACCAAGGTTCAGCGCTTAATAGTGCACCAACAAAACCTCGACTATTGACCCTTTCGGCAACACCTGTGAAGCAGGTGAAGTCTCACCTGAGGTAGAAGCTTTGGGGGTTACATGACGCAAGTGTCTGTAACCAGGATGGGATACCGATCTATGATAATAGCACTTCAAAGGATATTCTATTAATGATTAGGAAGTGACATGCATTACTTTACTAACCTTATTAACTCTGTAGAACATAATCAAAGATAGATTGACGCAGTAACAACAAAATATTATGCACCTTAAAGACTTAGCACTTAGCATTGTGGATCAGATCTAGCATTCATTCATCAGTAAAGTAATTAAGCAACAAAAGATCTATGTATTATACATCATAATCAAAGCACTAAGTATATTCTTAACAGAAATAATACAACACAAAGAAAACCTTGAGACACCATATATACGTGGTTCACCCCAATGTGGGGATACATCCACAAACCACTTTGCCTCTTTATTATTCTCTAGAATATTACATTCATTCACTCATGTGCACTAAGCCATAGAGTCGAGCTCCGCACTAGACAAGAGATCTACGCACTGAGCACCAGATTCTCCTTCCAAAACTAGGTCAAATGCACATATCCAAAACCCTATATCATAGCACTTGTACCCTCTACAAAATCATAATCACATACATACTTTCCTTTGCAAAAAGCAACTCTGTTCACACAGAACTACATTCAACCCCCTTTCTACAATACATTCTTATTTATTTATATTATACAAACCCTTACAATAAGGCCTAAACATGGGAAAACCCCATGGGGCGACATCCCATAAACCCGTTACAAAACCCTAAAGGACCCTTTACTGGGTCCACGTAACCCTAAAAATTGGTGAGATCTGCGATCTCAGCTCTCCTTGGGTGCTCCTTCTTCGACCAATGTGTCAAAGTCAAAAAGTGGGACAAAACTGACCAAAGTTTCCCTAAAACTTGATCGAGGGCCAACAGGCCCCCAAAACTCACCTTTTCTTTGTCCTGAGTAACTCAGCTGAAGACAATGTTGCTTCAAAATCCTTGAGCTTTACTCGAGCTACCTAAAATTGCTTCTTCTCCCGAGCCTCCTCCTTAGCGAGCTCCTGGATCGTCTGCTCTGTAACAGGACCTTCCAGGTGTTGTTCTACTACTACAACCACTTGATATAGTTGTGAGCCTTGTCCATCAATATCCGCGAATACCTTGCAAGATTCATCCTGCATAGGTTGTAGATTTTGCGTTAATTCCATTACCTTACCTTGGAGGGCGGTGATTTGTTGTTGTACTATGCGTTGCTCCTGGGAAATATTCATTCTTTCTACTGCGGTGACCAACCTCATCTGTGCCTGCAATGAAAATGTTTGCTGCTGTGCCTCCTATAACTGTGCTTCCAGATTCCTTAGCTATGGATCCTCGGTGAGGCATTCATATGTATGGTTTCTTCTATCACTTAACTCTTTACATTTTTAGGTGAGGGCTCTTATTCTTACTATTGTGTTCTTGGTGGACTCCTTCCTCTAGTCACACACCTCCTATGGGGTGCTCGGTACTGTTTGCACTTCCAATTCTGTTATCTTAGCCTGACGCTATTGGATGATCTCTATGAGCTTCACTAATTGAGCTTTGACTGACTCTTTCTCTTCTTGTACCAAGCCTGCCACAGAGCGACATGATTTATTTACCGCTTCTTTAACCATGACATGTTTTATGAACAACTGCTCTTTTTCCCTCTATAGCTGGGATTTTTCCTCCTGAAGCTTCGCCTGAAGCTCTACTTTCTTGCTTTCCCAGGATGATACACTATCATCCACTTCTTGTAATTGTGCTAAGACTTCATCTTTCTCCTTTTTCAAACCTTCTGTAGCCTTCTCCTTCTCTTCCTGAGCTCTCTGGAACCGAGATTTTGTTGCATCCACAAGTCTTCTTAATTGGGCTAGTTCATCCCCCAATTTTGCAGTATGTGATGAGGAAGGTGTTGCTTCAAGAGTTGGTTCTAGGTTGTAATAGAGCCAAGCCTTAGTACATTTTAAATGAAAAAATAAGTTATCACTGAGAACTTGATTTGGGTTGCGTGTAGGTAAATTCTGAGATAACCACGAACCACTTTTGATTGGAAGATGCCCCCCCAACCTGAGAGGGATATCTCGAATATATGTCACGATAGGATATCCAATAAGCTTAACAACGGGAAGATATATGGGTAATAGAAAGTTTTGAGGTTTTTAGGGTTGATGGGTTGAACCGGGAGGTAGTCCATTGGGCATGGAGTCAAATGATCAAGCAAATATCATGAGTGTTTCAGCAATTGAAATCCATGGAGAAGAGGTGAGATAGAAGATGATTACAAAGGAAAGGATTTATAAAAAGTAAGACAATAGAATAAAGAGAAAACATATCAAAATGCAAGGACCACTTAACAATGAGTGAATTCCAAGCATAAATCAGTGGAAAGAGATAGTTGGGACAGAGCATCTAGCAAGGATGAATTCTAAACCTTCATATCTCTGCAAGAAACAAACTATAAGCTGTCCAACAACAGAGCATCTAACAAGGGATGAATTCTATTTCAGATAGATGAAGTGATATTGAAACTAAGAAAATGGACAAACTCTGCAAGCTACATCACAAGAATCTCTGCTATGGATAAAACGTGCTTCTGCAATCTTGTATTAAACTGAAAATGAAAGCTACAACCCAGGTGTACTACTCATGTTTCCCCTCCTTCCTTTTAAAAATATGCCTCATATATGTATTGAGGTCGAAATCCTCTCTAATCTAAAAGATAACAAAAGTTACAACCAATTCTTGAAACTTTCTACCATAGAAAATGGGCCAAACTGCTGAAAAATGGGGCTGCGATTATGGATCTGTATCTATTTAATCACAATATTTTTGTATAAAATGAAAGAGGATTTTGTGCCCGTATTTTTTCTGAGAAAAAACCTCTCTCAGTTCCCTGAGATCCATTTTCATTTGCCCCATATTTGCATTTTACACACATGTGTCAAAACAAGAAAATATGAGATCCGAAAATTAGGGATCAGAGATGGATTCAATTCTCCCAATTTGTGACACTTGTAGGAAAACTGAGAGAGGATATTGATATTCTATGTGTTAGGCACCAAAACCTTTGACCGTTTCTGAAACTGATCCTCTAGTCGCTCAGAATCATCATTTGAAAATGATGACTCGACATAGTAAAAAATGCCACATTTCTGAAAACGAACCTCATATTGTGGGGGACTTTTGACTACCCTCCCCAAGCTCAAAATGAAATTATGAAGATACCAATGGAAATATTAGGATCTTTGGATGTTGATCGACTATTCGAATGCAGAAAATGGCCTCCCAAAGGCTGAGAAAAATGGTTTTTTACCAAGGTAAGTTTTTCATATGATTGGAGTCCCAATTTCGGGTTTTCAGGTTTCAAGGTTTTAGGGTTTCGGGGTTTTAGGTATCATGTATTCAAGAGTTATGACATGGAAGAAATCCTGAAACACAAAAAAAGGCCTCTCCATGGCTGAGAAAATTGCATTTTTCTAAAGAATTTTTGCATATGACTGGAGTCCCGATTTTGGGTTTTCGGGATTCGGGGAAACGAAGTAGTGGTTATTAAAATCTCCACGTAGGCCAAATCCCCGATGGCCAAATCCCCGAAATATATTTCATATTTTTCATTGCACTCTTTCAGGCTTTCGAAACTTTAGGGATCCTGGCGATAGGGGATATATCACAAGTAAACCCCGGATCGCGAAATCGCGACGGGATCAATGAGGCGCGAAACATGATTTCATATTTTGAAACTTCGGGGATCCTAGCGATAGGGGATATGTCACAAGTAAACCCAGGATCGTGAAATTGCGATGGGATCAGCGAGACACCAAGCATTCGTATTACAACAAATCTTAATTAATCACTATTAACAATTAATCTTTAACACTTTATGGATTTAAGTGTCTGGACTTCGATAACACCTGACACGAGAAATCCCGAATCGCGAAATTGTGATGGGATTGATTAACAATTAAAACACTTAATATTTATTTGACCCAACTTATCCTTTAATAATTTAGTGAATTTTGGGATCGAGGTTGTAGTTATTGAGATATCTACGTCGGCTAAATCCTAGATGGCAAAAAACCTGGACTCTTGAGCTTTTTCTCCATGTGGCTTAATGTTTGGTGTATGCGGTCATTCCACTGCCAATGCTTCCCTTCATTCTCCCAAGTGACCAGAAGCCAAAATTTAAATATTTGTTACAATAGAGGCTCCATACTAAAAAAAATTTAGATAAAGAGAAACTTCTTTTAGTCTCAAGTTTGTAAAAATATATATGTTTCAACAGAAGGTGTAGACGACGCAGTAGGTACTACGTGGACCAAGAAAAAAACTTGCTACTCTTCCTTCAATTCTCTCTCAATTATTTCATATAGCTCCTCTTGCTTCTCTCCATATCTCTGCAATATGTCTTCAAAGGCATCCTCCATATCTCCATAGACCAGAATAATTTCGCCCTCTGTGAGAGTAGCCTCCAACTGTGGCTTATTGGCGCACGTCTTCTTCCTTGCTGAAGGTTTTTTCAGAGAAACCTTCCTCTTCTGTGGTGTTACTGTCCCAATAGGGGGATCTTCAGGAAGTGTAGCTTCGCCTCCTCCTTTCTCTTCATATCCTCCTCCCTGTCCTTCTGATTTGTCTTCTCCTCCTCCCAGTGAATCAAACCCATTATCTCCAGAAGTGTTGTCTTCTTCATCACTTTCTATGTCTTGGACTTCATCCTACCTTTTCTTCTTCTTCGTCCCACTGGACTATCTGACATGTTCAACTCGTGTAACTATGGGGCTTCCTATGGTGTCAGTGTTGGATAATTCTACATCGGCGATAGGTTCAAGAAATTCCTCTAGCCATTCCTTTGTGATCTTCTCCATATCTTCATCTTTTAGCTTGTAGTACGATTGCAATTCTTCCTGGTTCTCATCTCTACGCCAACCCCTGAATCCATGGCTGTGAGACAAGGTGAGTTTTATTTCCAGTTATCTTTGTTAAGTAGGGGTGGAGTGCTAACATGGCATAGTTCTTTCGGTTTGCTAAGTTGATGTCGTTATTATTCAATAGTGGGATCTGTCCTAACTGACTCCCAACTATGAGAATTCCTTTCAGAATGTATGCAGTGAACACAAAGTACTCAAAATATCGAGGGATACTATCGTCATTAACAACGCCAACCAAAGTTGGAATATATTTAGGTAGGATCGACATCATCTGCTTCACATTAGCCAGGTCACCACGGTGCTTACTTCATTGCTCAGTTACAGGATTAACATGGCCGGAACAATGTCCAGTCAAAGGGGAAGCCTGCAATCCACTATTCAAGGATTATTGAATACCTTTGGATTTCATTTTTCCGGCCATTATCGTCTTAATAACTTCCATGATAGACTTCTCCAATTCACTAGGTTGACTCGACATTCTAGCTTTTAACAGACAGGCAGGTTAGAAAAATGAACAAGTGGGGTAGACAAATGGATAGGCAGGGTTTAGTTCAAATAGCACAACTCGACACTTGGAAAATTCTATGCTTAGGTCGGTCAATCATGGGTAGCAAAAATTGGTCCCAGCGCAATGAATGATGAGTTAAATAAGAGAGGTATTGTGGTGGATCTTCCAACGACCAGGAAATTCTTCCATCAATGTAAGTCTATCCATTATGGCGCGGTCTCAATGTTCAAAAGTGGTCCATAAGTCCATAAATGTGTTTTCTAACCATTTCAGGGAATCATTCTAATGATCGGGGTGCCTCTGGCGGGCATATAAATTCACCAGGGCGAAGTCCAATTCTGCGCGAACCTTCTATTCCAGCGAGGTTCAAATCCTGCGAACCTGCCTCCTGTAAGGTTCTAGTCTACGAAGTCTTCCATCTAGTTTCTACATCTTCTTGTAGATTTTCTAGTTTAGCTTTCTTTTTATTGAGCTTATTTTTCTTCTTTCTTATTATCTGAGGTTCTCTAACTGTTTCTTAAATCCTCTTTCCATTTTTATTCTTATCTTCCCCTAGCGTATTGGCTTCGCACTATTGAGGTGCCCTTAACGGGTCTGAAGTTAATATCCCTTTTCTTAACACTTCCTGAGTGGACATACTTCTTTCTTAAATAGACAAGTTATTCAAGTCTTCTTGCATTCTTTCAACCTTGAAATCTAATTCTCTTGCCTTATGTCCCTCCCGCGTTGTTACTTTGCACTGTTGCTTCGACTTATCCTCTCGTTCTTCTATTAGTCGATCTATTTTCTTAGCTATGAAATACCTTAATTCTTGCTTTTTATTTTATGTAGCTTCTTTCTCTGCTTTCCTTCTGATCTGATCCTTCTCAAAACAAGTCTTACCTAACAATAGTGGGAAAGGGGTGTTGTCCCCAACAAACAAAAGGACTTCAAATTCTTCTTCAGTCGATGTTGAAGTCTTCTATTCTTTCACTTATGCATTGTTGTTCTTTTAAGATTTCTGGTAAACTGACATATTTATGAACATCCATCGTTTCTTTCAATTGTAATATCATAGTTTGAACTTCACATTTTTCTTCGTAGTTTTCTTGTCTCATGTTCATCCCTTCAACTTTAGAAATAATCCTTGGACAATCCTCAAACTCATGACCAACAACCTTACAACAAAGACAATAGGGCCTACCTCAGGACATTCCTTAGCAAGATGTCTCGAATTTTGCAATTATAACACAATGTCAATCCTCTTTTTCTTTTAAAATTTCCCCAACCTCTTCTATACTGTGCACTTCCCCTCGGATCATAGTGCTGGACCTGCAATTTGCAAAAATTATTTCTAGGTTCTTGCATCCACTTATTAGTCCAAAAAATCTTTCTATGCATAGGAATAACATATATTTCTTCATTTCCATTAAATTTACTCAAATCATCTCTTGCTTTCAACTATCCCTAGCCTTCAGACTAGGACAAAATCTATCAAACATACTTAAATTCATGCTTCCGAAACAAATTTTTTCACTTATCTTTCTCTTGCCAAATAACAAAGTTTGCTTCTTTAGGATCTTACCTCTTTTCTTTGGATCAAATTATTTCTTAGTGCAAAGCTTCGCAAGTCAAGTAGAGTACTGTGCACTTTAGCAACATATCTACGTACACATATTCTCTTTTTCTTTACTTTAGTTCCCAACAATCATAGTTTCAGGTCCCGACAATCGAACCATTTGTTGGCAGAGGGGAATACCTAAGGTTCAACGCTTAACAATGCCAAAATTGGGCCAAAACTGACCAAAGTTTCCCCAAAACTTGGTCTAGGTCCAACAACCATCCATCTTGGAGAATCCTAGTATTATGAATATTGAACATGGGGAGTCCAATCATAATCTCTACAAATCAAATATTTATCCTTCAAGAAGTGTGAAGTGTTTCAGATTGATGTTACATAGTTAAACAAGACTAGTGTAAATATTTGACATTTGATGATCAGTTGCAGCAGTGAAGACTTCATGAAATTACAATGACATATGAGTAAACATTGTGGTTAGTTGGGTAACACAGTTATGGAAAACATGGACATAGATGGATTTGTAAGAACAATTAGTAGGTTTGGAAAGATATATGTCAATGGATGAGAGCATGAGTTTAGGACATATTGATTTAGAGACTAACTTAGAGACAAATTGATGATTATGATAAAGGAATAATTGAATGATTTTTATATATGTCAGTGGAGTACACAAGGAAGCACCAATGTAAAAAAACTCAAAAAAGGGAAATAGGTATAGGAAAAGACACACAGATAGGGGGAGCAGCCCCTAGAATAGTTTAGACAAAGGGAGCATCCCATAAGACAGTGCAAATAGGGGGAGAAACCCGAAGGACAATTCAGAGAGGGGGAACAACCCCAAGGAGAGTTCAGTTAGGGGGAGTAGACCCAAGGAAGATACCATTTTCCATTGATGTAAAAGGGGGAGAGTAAGAAACATTGATAAGGATCAATGGTCATAGGGGAAGCATGAGCATTGGAACATTAGTGTTGCCATGAATGTTGGTGTTGCCATCAATTCCAAAGAGGCAGTTTGTTGGACAATTGGTTTGGGAAATTGGTTTTCATTGATGTCAAACCTTAGAGATTGATTTCAAACCTTGGATAGGTCTATATATTTTGTATAGTTGATTGATATGATCGATATTGATGGTGAGTTATTTGGGTGCAGTTGATGAAGTCTGGTAGCACATTCTGGTATCTCTAGAGAAGTGGTTCAGGTACCTAAGTTTGCATGAGGAATAACGACATGAAGATCAGTGAATTTGTAGGTGATACTATCATATATGGATAGTACATGTCATTTTTTTTTCTGGGGATATGTGGTACGTCACGTAGTTACCCACAGTGGAGGAGATATGGATTAGTGAAGCTGGAGAACCCTCATGAGTTATCTAGAAATACCTAGAAGGTCAACAAAGAAGTCAATTAGTTTAGAATCTCCTATAAGAAGTTTACTAGTCAAAGTGGTTGTAAGTAGGAGGTAATCATGGGTAAAGTTGTTGCAATAAGAAAATATTTAAAAATAAATTAGTTCCAATAAGAAGTGGAGAGTTTACTAATTATGAATAAAGTAGTTGCAAGTGGGTAAAGTAGTTTAAAGTGGGTTTTTAAAAGAGGGAAGTTGGGTAAAATGGTTAGAAGATGACTCCTAAAGGAATCCACTTGGAGTTTATAAATAAGAGAGTAAGGGACTCCCATTAGCACCTATTGAGCACATTGAACATATTTTTGTGAAGGTTTATTGCAGGTACATCATTGATGAATCTAAAGGAACGTGAATCCAAAGAAGAGAAAATAGTGACGAAAAGTTTCAGAGTTGTAGAAGGAAAGGGTTTTTGAAAAACCCTAGTTACTGAGATCCTCGCTTGTTGTACTATACTTTTCCAGTGAGGCCCTCGTCGGTTTCTCTATACATGTCAAGAAAGGCCCTCACAAGTTTCCCCATGTCTGTCTAGTGAAGCACTGGTAAAGTTGAGAAAAAGGTTGGTAATCTGCTATAAAATCTTAGCAAGGTAGGGTTATCAATGTTTTGATGTTCCAGGTTAGTCACATAGCTACAAGTATGATTGTATGTGTGTTTTGAAGGGTGTATGATGATGATATATGGTTCAGTTTTGAGACACATGCTTGAGGCATATCTTGGATGTATAGTGCAAACCCTAGTATATGTATTGAGGAATTTCTGTTGAAGGGTATTATTGGTTATGTTGAGTACTTTATCAGTGAGGTTATGACACTTTTTTTATGAGGAAAATAATGGGTGATGTGATACTAGTTAAAGGAATATTATTTATCTATTGAGTCACATCCTTGGTACATGTTTAGAGGTACTATTGGCTGCATAGAACTTGTTGTAGTAAATATTTTTAAGGAAGATCTGATGAAGTATATTGCTGGTGCATGTTTGGGTTTTATTGGCATATCTTGTGGTTCATTGTGAGAGGCATTTGTTGGATGTATTGATATATTATTGGTACACACTTAAGGCTACATAACAATGATATTTTTGGCACATGGTTTGATGTGAGGGTTTATGGTATTTGGCTTATGGATAGTGTGATGTATTTATATAGGATTTTTGATGGATATATTGGTATATGTATTTGGTATATGGTTGAGATACATGTTGGGACATATAGTTGATGAGTTGGCACATGCATGAGGTGTATGGTATGGTGATGTTGGTACATCTTGATGAGCCATAGTTGATTTTTTGTTGATGCATGATTGGTACATGCTTGGTACATTGTTAGAGGCACTTGTTGGTAATCTTGTTGGAGACATTTGTGTAGTGTTCTTGGCACATGTTCACGGATGACGTGGTATACATGTCTTAGAACATATTGATCTTGGTATATCTTGGTGATAATTATGAGTCATTGTGATATGCATGATTGATGCACATCTTGGTGACATTGTGTATATGTTTGAGAGTTGTCTTGGTGATTTATCTTGGTGAGTATATATAATTTGGTTGATGAGATTGATGAGACAGGTTGTTGTGATAGGTTTGGTGCATGGTTGATGCACTTATTGATGATATAGGTTGAGGTACATGTTGATGCATAGTTTATGCATGGTACAAGTTGTTGTGATAGTGTCAGGTTGGACAGGTTGACAGGTTACAGGTTGATAGTGATAGAGTGATAGTGGTAGTAATAGTTATTTGACACTTATATTTCATGGAGGTTGGATGGGGAAAAGAAAGGGGGTTGTAACCTCCTTCCGGTTGGTGTTGGAGAATCAGGGAGTTGGAGCTTCCTTCAGGTTGGAGCCTAAGAACTAGGTGGTTGTAGCCACCTTTTGGTTGGAGCTGGAGAACCTAGGGGGTTGTAGCATCCTTTTGGTTAGAGCCAGAGAACTAGGGAGTTGTAGCTTCCTTCAGGTTGGAGCCTCCTTCCAGTTGGAGCTGGAGATTTGGAAATTGGTGCTTCCTTTAATGCAATTCTTTGACATGTAATAAAATCAGTCCATGGTTTTCTCCCGCATTGGGTTTCCATGTAAATATTGGTGTACTGTGTATTTGTGTGGATGTGTTTATTATTGTTTATTATGAAATGAAGGATGTTAATGTTTATGATACAATTATATATTGATGATGAACGGATGAACATGGTTGAATAAGTTAAAATAATATAGATTGTGTTTAAAAGTGGAATAAAGTGCTCATACGGATTCACCTCCCTCTAAATATTCCAACTGTCTTGAAGTATGTGCTGTAAGGAATCTAGTTTGGTGTTGCATAGAAATGTGTTCCATGAGGTATTTTGTTCGAATATAGTCAAGTTTATACTTTTTAGATTCATTCTTTTGTGAGGATCATGAATTTGAAGTCTGATTTGTAATTTGAGGTCATTTGTAAAAGTGTTAGTCCAAATTGTCATTAATGAACTTTTAGCGCATTGTTGTGCGTGCCAAAGAGGGTGAAATTGAGCTAATTCAAAATTTGGCCGACTTTATAGTCAAATTTCTTAGAATTTCGCAAGGATTCTAATGGTGAACTCATTTTCTTATTGTGAGTAGTGGAATTAACGAGAGTTAAAAAAATTGATTTTTGCAAGCCCATGTTGTAATGTAATTTGGTGTTTTGAGATCATGGAGAACAATCATGTTATCTAAAGGGATTTTGCAAATGAAGTAATATATATCATATACATATGTAATTTGAGTTCTTTTATTTTCTACCGTGTCATCTTATCATTCTGCAAATTAATCATCATTTTATGATTTTTGGATAAAGAGCACATCATTCTTTTTATGCAAATCACCTCAATATGATTAGGAAATTAATTCCGAATCAAGTTAGATGATGCATGTATATATGGTAAATAAATTAGTGGTGTATAAGTATTTTCATATCAAGTGGTATCAGAGCTAGTTTTGACGCACATTTGCAAGTTTTTGATGTGACATGAGATCTAAAGAGTTCAATTGGTGAAGATTTTGAAGGTTCTTATCAAGAGGAAAAGATGAGTAAAAATATCATGAAGTTGAGGCTACAAAAGAACATTAATTGACAAATCTAGAAGGCAAATTATGAGTTAAGAATGTAGTTACAATCTCTTGAGGAAGAGAAGTAGAGGATGTAAGATCAACTGATATGTCATGAGGAATTCCATACAAGTATTTTTCATGAGCTGGAAATAAAGTTGCAGATCAAGAATCAAGTACTGGCACCATCAATACCAATCCKTGAATATTGGCAAGATGAGAATTTAAAGTATCCGATGMAACAGGGACTACCTCTCTCAAAAGGAATGATCGAGAAAGATGACTCCTCATATTATTCTTTTTCCCATCAATATGGAGAATGCTCAAGGAGTCTCCTTATCTAAGAGACTCCTTCCAGTATATCTGTACATGTAATATGCATATGTAGATATCTCCTTAATGATCAACGTCAACTTTAGAACAGTGTAAAAGACAAGTTAAATGGATTTCATATGCAAAATTTATGAGCGATCTAATTTTAAGTCAAAAGGGAAAAAATCAAAGGTGACATGTTTCACCACTACAAGCGTGACATGTGTGACGCAGGCGAGCGCCCAACTACACCTCTACTCACCTACTCATAGGATCGATCAAAAAATCCACTTCTGCTGAGCCAAAGTGGCTCCTTGGATTCCCTCAGGAATCAATGAGAAAATCTGACCCAGTCCACATGTCCTTTCTTTCCTCCCCACGGCCTTCTGCACTTTACCGTGGTTCTCCCCGACTCAGTTTTGGGGTTCGGGGTTTCGTTCTTCCTGATGTCAAGAGTTTCTGTACTCTCGATTCCCCGATCACCGATGAGCTCTCTGCCGGCCTTAGCCCCTCCTGGCTAGGCTCTCTAGTCCATGTGACTAGTCCTTATAAGACTGCAGCCTTATCTTCTCCTGTCGAGTTTTTTGGGTTTCAAATTCCCGATGCATCCCAATTCCCGCTAGCCCTCCAGGATAAGATCCTCATCCACATGAACTTATCCTATATGACCATAGCCATATACTTCTGTCAGGGTTTCAGACTTTTCAATGTCCAAATACGATCGCTCTTTGGATCCATGATCCTCTGATTCCCGACGTGCTTTTACTTCAGCTAGCCTTCCTGGCTCAGCCCCTGGTCCACGTGACCATTACCTCATGACCACAACCTTACCCCTCGATGGGGTTTCGGGCTTTCCAATGCCTAAATGCATATACCCACAGGATTCACGACTCCTCGAATCTCGACTGGCTGACAGCTGGTCCCCACACAACGAAGCTCTCCCCCTTCTCTAATCTGCTGATAGCTGGCTCCCACTCAATCAGAGCTTTCCACTTGTCTGAGATGTTGATAGATGGCTCCCACTCATCGGGGTTTCATGGTTCGCGATTCCAAAATGTCAAAACCACTTGTCTACGGGATCCCCGATATCTCGATGGCCCAAACACTGATCAACAACATCCTTGTCAGGACTTTTCCCGATGGCGCCGATTGTTGCCACACATCCCTTCTCTGATTGATGGTCCCAATCTCTCTGGGATTTCGAGACTTGTGATGTCCCAATTCTTTCGACCTCAGGAAACCCAATCTCCTGAGTGTCGATATGCCGACGATCGCTCGATCTCCGCCACGTGTCTCCGCTAATGGACGGAACAAATCTTCTTGGCGTTTCAAGACTTGAGTTGTCTCAGTTTTCTTGCCCTCGAGAATCTCGATTTGACGATGGCTGCTATCCCGATGGTAACCCTCGTGAAACTCCTACTCGATCTGACGGTTGATGGATATCTGCTAAAGATCTGACGGTTTAGATCCTTTCTCCTGCGCTCCTCCAGGGGCTAAACTTTGTGCGCCTTCTCCCGATCCAACGGCTTACGAGATTCTGTGTGAACATCCGATGGTCCACAATATCCTCTCCTTTTGTGCGCTTCTCTGGACGTGGAAAAACAACGGTCCAGATCTCTTTTCTCCGTCGATCTGACGGCTGCTGAGCTCCTTCCTGAGCTTCTGTGCGTTCTTCCAATTCTTGGAAAATTTCCAAGTCTTCCAAAGACCTCAACCTTTGTTCTCCTTTCTCTCCACGAACTCCTTCACCTTGAGCTTCGCTGTGCGTATACAAAGCTGACCCTCTTGATCTTTGGGTACTCTGAACTCCTCCAAAGAGTTCTTCAGTCTCTGCACTCCTTCCAGTTATGACCTTGTGCGTAAAGGCACTTGCCCTCCTGAGCTTATCCTTCTCCCGGGTCCTTGAAGGATTCTTGGACTCCGACGCCTCTGCAGAGTCTTCACGCACACAAAGGTGCTATCTCTTCTGAGCTTATGCAAGTACTCAGATCCCTAAGGGATTTTATCTTCCTTCCTTTCTCCCACAGATGGAGAAATATGACACCCTGTTGGCTGTCTTCTACTCAAACAACCTCTTGCTGAGCCTTCTGGGTATTTAACAACCCAGTGAAGATCTCTCAGTGGATTTTTCCTCTAAATTCCAGAACTCAAAGAGTTCCCTTCTTCTTGTGCTTATCTGCACACCGTCTCTATGCCCACCTGATAGAGTTTCCCTTTCACATAACGTTCATTAGTTATGTCTTCTATCGTGCACTCCTTTCACCCTCTCAATGCCCACCTGGAAGAGCTTCTCAGAATCTTCAGTGATTCTGGATTCTGTCTGAACTCACAATAGAGTTCCTCCCTCAACACCATTGTGCATATGCTCAATGCCTACTTGGAAGAGCTTTACAGAATTCACAACAAAATTCTGTCTGCAACTGTGTCTCTCGCACACAACCTTGCCTCCAAGGTATTTAGAAACCTTGAGGTCTTCCTCCTGAGTTGTTGACTCTAGTTTCTTTGCTGCAACACGTCTTTGTCTGAACCCGCAGTATTCATAAGTGCATCCTCTGTGCACGACCCTCAGAACCCGCAATGTCCTGTCACACCCTCCTGGTATGAAGCCTCAAATACCTTCACCTAAAATCAAACAGACTCCCTGCAAATTCCTAACATACATACATTCAAAACATATAAAAGAACACACACAGACATCCACATAACACAAAATAATGCAGGAAAAACTGCTCTGTCTATATTAAATGGCAAATGCCTGTATTTTACAATGGTGTTCTTGAGCTCTCTTTGGCTCTTCTCTACAACCATTTCAACTCTCTAACTCACTTCTCTCTTATCTTACTACCAAAATGAGATCTAAAAATCTCTTTTACCTGAGGGGCTCATCGAGTGCTTCCCTCCAGGTCTACCTACTCTATTCAATTACAATAAATGGTTGTCTAGTCCAGCATCTAGATCTAGATCTCAGCCTATCTAGCATTAAAGCCGATCTACCTAATGCCTGCACAAAGGAACGACTTCTATGGCTCACCATCCTAAGAATTTAAATTTACATTCAAATCAAATTTAAATGAGGTTGCGCCTCTCTCTTCAGCTTTGAATGCATGCTCTCGATGTGGCTGGCTGACTGGCTGGTTGACGTGGAGAGATGCTCCTGCATCAAACTCCTCAGCTGCAAAATCATGAGCTCCTGCTCATGTGCTTCCCCTCTAAGCTGTTGGAATCCTCCTCGATCCCAAATAAGTCTTTGGAGATTTCCATCTGCTCCATCTTCCTACTGTTGTTGTTGCTCTGCTGCTGCCGCTGATCTCCTTCTGCCCAGTCTCTCCTCGCTGGTAGTTTTTGTTGATCAGATCACCAGCTCCATGATCTCTTCGATCAATGCATTCAGATGCTCCCATGGCTGGCTCTGCTTTTGCAGTCTCCTCAGCTGCAATTTTTTTTGGCACATGAGTAGATCATTATGATCTCCCATGCCTCCTTCATCAGTCTCCAACTTCACATGTTGGATGTGCACGCCCTGTAGTTTCACCCTTTTCTCCAGAACTTCAAATTGTTCATAAATATCAGCAAAACAAATGCTATCTGCCTCTTCTTCTTTTAATGCAAACTCCCCTGTTGCAGTCTTTTCAATCTCCTGGCTGAAAATATTGAGCCATTCTTCAGAATGCTCACCAGCCTCTTCGTCTGCTTCTTCTGTTGTCCGGCCCAATGCTATAGCTCTCTCAGCTTCTTGGATGAAAGTAATGAGCCATTCCTCTGAATGCTCACTCTCTTTTCCTTCTTGGGAAACTTCCAAAGTCTTCTCCAATTCCTCTTCTTTCCTGATAGTCATCGTCATCTGTGACTATTCTGCTACTGTTGCTGCACCTGCAACATCGATTTCTGCCTCCTCCTGGCAAATGGTAGGAATATTGCAATTCCCCCAATCATTAGAATACTATTCTGATCTTCCTTTGTCAGCTGCACCTGCTAATCCATTTCCGAGCTCACCTGCTTTGTCAGCTCCTCTGGTTGATTCTAACTCATTTGCTCATCCCTTCCCACCTGGAAATATGGGATGCTTCCACTACCCTTCTGGCAGTCTTCGAGATCCCGCAGTGACCTCATCTCATTGCCCATCTGGCAATGTGAAATTCCCTGGCTGTCCTCCTGACAGTTCGTGAGACCCTGCAGCAATATCAACCCATTTCCCACCTGGAAATCTGGAATTTCACCTCTGCCCTCATGGAAGTTCTTGAGATCCTCAGTTGATCCCAATTCATTCTCTTTGCCGAGAAATTTTCCAGTCTCCGGTTCACATACCTGAACCACCTTCTTATCCTGCCGCAGCTTCAATTCAAGCCTCGCTATTTCTCTCTTTATATATGTGAGCTCTTCATCCATGTCCTCTTGGCTCCATAGCTCTTTCCTCCCAGCATACCTATGGCCTTCAGTAGCCATGTTGCTGCCTCTGTTTGCCTTCCTGGCAAATCTGTTGCTGTCACTCCACACTAAGTGTTCTACCAGCTTCATCCTCCTACAGTCTCCCTGACTACCTTCTTGATTTCTGCCTACCCGCAAACAATCCTTACAGAGTCCTCAACAACCCTATCTTCTTTCACCTGAAATATACAGATGAATTTCCTGCTCTGATACCACTTGACGTGTATCATATTATTCTCTTCCTCTTCCTGCCTGAGATATACAGACAAGAAATAATCTCTGATACCACTTGACGTTGTGTATCAGAGTATTCCTTACCTTTTATGCCTTCCTCGCCTAAAATATACAGACAATAATATGAATCTCTAATACCAAACTGACGCAGGCGAGCACCCAGCTACACCTCTACTCACCTGCTCACAGGATCGATAAAAAAATCCACTTCTGCTGAGCCGAAGCATCTCCTTGGATTCCCTTGGGAATCATTGAGAAAATATGACCCAGTCCACAGGTCCTTTCTTTCCTCCCCACGGCCTTCTGTACTTTACCGTGGTTGTCCCCAACTCAGTTTTGGGGTTCAGGGTTTCGTGCTTCCTGCTGTCGAGAGTTTCTGTAATCTTGATTCCCCGATCAACGATGAGCTCTCTGCTGGACTTAGCCCCTCTTGGCTAGGCTCTCTAGTCCATGTGACTAGTCCTTATAAGACCGTAGCCTTATCTTCTCCTGTCGGGGTTTTTGGGTTTCAAATTCCTGATGCATCCCAATTCCTGTTAGCCCTCCAGGATAATATCCTCGTCCACGTGACCTTCTCCTATATGACCGTAGCCATATACTTCTGTGGGGTTTCAGAATTTTCAATGTCCAAATACGATCGCCTTCTGGATCCGCGATCCTCGGATTCTCGATGTGCTTTTACTTTAGCTAGCCCTCCTGGCTTATCCCCTGGTCCACGTGACCATTACCCCGTGACCACAACCTTACCCCTCGTCAGGGTTTTGGTGTTTCCAATGCCTAAATGCATATACCCGTAGGATTCCTGACTCCTCGAATCCCGACTGGCTGATAGCTGGCCCCCACACAACGGAGCTCTCCCCCTTCTCTAATTTGCTGACAGCTGGCTCCCACTCAATCAGAGCTTTCCACCTGTCTGAGATGTTGACAGCTGGCTCCCACTCATTGGGGTTTCACGGTTCGGGATTCCAAAATGTCAAAACCACTTGTCTACGGGATCCCCGATATCCCGATGGCCCAAACACTGATCAACAACTTCCTTATCGGGACTTTTCCTGATGGCGCTGATTGCTGCCACGCGTCCCTTCTCGGATGGACGGTCCTGATCTCTCCAGGATTTCGAGACTTGTGATGTCCCAATTCTTTCGACCTCAGGAAACCTGATCTCTTGAGTGCCAATATGCTGACGATCACTCGATCTCCACCACGTGTCTCCGCTAACGGATGGACCATATCTTCCCAGCGTTTCGAGACTTGAGGTGTCTCAGTTTATTTACCCTCGAGAATCCTGATTTGATGATGGATGCTATCCCGATGGTAACCCTCATGCAGCTCCTACTCGATCCAATGACTGACAAATATCTGCTTAAGATTTGACGGTTCAGATCCTTTCTCCTGTGCTCCTCCAGGGGCTAAACTCTGTGCACCTTCTCCCGATCCAACGACTTACGGGATTCTGTGTGAACATCTGATGATCCACAATCTCCTCTCCTTCTGTGCGATTCTATGGATGTGGAAAACCAATGGTCTAGATCTATTTTCTCCACCGATCCGACGGCTGCTAAGTTCCCTCCAGAGCTTCTGTGCGTTCTTCCAATTCTTGGAAAATTTCCAAGTCTTCCAAAGACCTCAACCTTTGTTCTCCTTTCTCTCTGTGAACTCCTTCACCTTGAGCTTCGTTGCACGTATACAACACTGACCCTCCTGAGCTTTGGGTACTCTGAACTCCTCCAAAGAGTTCTTCAGTCTCTGCACTCCTTGCAGTTACGACCTCATGCGTAAAGGCACTCGCTCTCCTGAGCTTATCCTTCTCCCGGGTCCTTGAAGTATTCTTGGACTCGTGCGCCTCTGCAGAGTCTTCATGCACGCAAAGGTGCTATCTCTTCTGAGCTTATGCAAGTACTCAGATCCCTAAGGGATTTTATCTTCCTTCCTTTCTCCCACAGATGGAGAAATATGATTCCCTCTTGGTTGTCTTCTACTCAAGCAACCTCTTGCTGAGCCTTCTGGGTATTTAGCAACCCAATGAAGATCTCTCAGTGGATTTTTCCTCTAAATTCTAGAACTCAAAGAGTTCCCTTCTTCTTGTGCCTATCTGCACACTGTCTCTATGCCCACTTGGCAGAGTTTCCCTTTCACAGAACGTTCAGTGGTTCTGTCTTCTATCCTGCACTCCTTGCACCCGCTCAATGCCCACCTGGAAGAGCTTCTCATAATCCTCAGTGATTCTGGCTTCTATCTGAACTCACAACAAAGTTCCTCCCTCAGCACCACTGTGCATATGCTCAATGCCCACTTGGCAGAGCTTTACAGAATTCACAGCAGAATTCTGTCTGCAACTGTGTCTCTCGCACACAGCCTTGCCTCCAAGGTATTCAACAACCTTGAGCTCTTCCTTCTGAGTTGTTGACTCCATTTTCTATGCCACAGAACGTCTTTGTATGAACCTGCAGTATTCATATGTGCATCCTCTGTGCATGGCCCTCAGAACCCGCAACGTCCTGTCACACCCTCCTGATGTGAAGCCTCAAAGACCTTCACCTGAAATCAAACAGACTCCCTGCAAATGACTAACGTACATACATTCACAGCATATAAAAGAACACACACAGACATCCACATAACACAGAATAATGCAGGAAAAACTGCTCTATCTATATTAAATGGCAAATCCCTGTATTTTACAATGGTGTTCCTGAGCTCTCTCTGGCTCTTCTCTACAACCATTTCAACTCTCTAACGCACTTCTCTCTTATCTTAGTACCAAAATGAGATCTTAAAATCTCTTTTACCTGAGGGGATCATCGAGCGCTTCCCTCCAGGTCTACCTACTCTATTCAATTACAATAAATGCTTGTCTAGTCCAACATCTGGATCTAGATCTCAACCTATCCAACATTAAAGCCAATCTACCTAACGCCTGCACAAAGGCACGAATTCTATGACCCACTAGCCTAAGCATTTAAATTTACATTCAAATCAAATTTAAATGAGGCTGCGCCTCTCTCTTTAGCTTTGAATGCACGCTCTCGACGTGGCTGGATGGCTGGCTGGTTGACATGGAGAGATTCTCCTGCATCAATGTGGCACATGATCGTATGATTATACATGTGACATGGCACATAAGTTTGTAGGTGAGTGGGAAGATCGTAAATCCATGTGGATGAATTATATGTTGACACATAGAAATAGATAAGCCAATGAGAGGCTACCATGTGGTAGCCTCCCATTGGCCATTATGTTCATGGTTTATAGAAATTCTGTGGGAGTCCAGAGCATCAAATCCCCAACCTCCATAAGCCTTAACAAATCCTCCCCTACCACCGCGCCACCATAATGTTAATTAACCTTTTATGTTGGCATATGTATTTAAGTTTGTTGCAAATTTTATCCATTGACAAATAGGGCTAAGGGCCTAATCCCTTGACCCTTATCAATGATCACATGCAATGTAATATGACCATGCTGAGATTCGCGGGGGTTGTTGAACCGTATACTATATTTAATATATAGTTTGAACAATATACCAACAACCATATATATATATATATATATATATATATATATATATATATATATAACAAACAAGTGCGAGCTATGGTGAGTCGAACCCAAAACCTTCAAGTTATATTCCTGGGTTTTAACCACCATGCCAACTGAACCACATTTAATGGAGATTCCTTTAAAAATAGAATTAAGTTGCATTAAGTTGTGGACGAGGAGTTATGGGCCGCAACGTATTTATGGGTGCATATCCCAATACTACACACATTCCCATGTCTGCATGTATACCGAGGGTGAAAATATTGATGCATGGCATTGATCCTAAGTTTGTATGACATGTCTCAAAGTATGTGTAGTAAGGAAGCTAGTTTGGTGTTGCATAAAAATGTGTACCATGAGGTATTTTGTCCGAATATAGTCAAGTTTATACTCGTTGGATTCATTTTTCTGCGAGGATCATGAATTTGAAGTATGTTTTGTAATTTGAGGTCATTTATAAAAGTAATAGTTCAAATTGTCATTAATGAGATTTTAGCGCATTGTTTTGCGTGCCGAAGAGGGCGAAATTGTGCCAGTTCGCAATTTGGTCGACTTTATAGTCAAATTTCTTAGAATTTTGTAAGGATTCTAATGGTGAACTCATTTTTTTTGTTTTGAGTAGTGGAATTAAAGAGTTTTCATTAAAATGTCTTTTTGCAAGCCCGTGTTGTAATGTAACTCGATGTTTTGAGATGATGGAGAACAATCATTCTATCTAAAGGGATTTTTCAAATGAAGTAAAATATATCATCTACATATGTAATTTGAGTTATTTTATTTTTTGTTGTGTCATCTCAACATTCTGCAAATTAATCATCATTTTATGATTTTTTGGATTAAGAGCACATGATCCTTTTTTTGCAAATCACCTCAATACAATTAGGAAATTAATTCTGAATCAAGTTAGATGCTCCATGTATATATGGTAAAGAAAGAAGTGGTGTCTAAGGATTTTTGGTTCAAGTGGTATTAGAGCTAGTTTTGATGTGCATTTGAAAGTTGTTGATGTGAGATGAGAAGTCAACATTCTTGATTCTGAAGAACCGAAGGTGAATGAATAAAATGATGCAGGAAGTTGGGACATGCATATTGGAAGTGCAAAGGGCATCAAAGTAATGCAAAAAATTCTAGAGATGGTAAAGGAGAAATAATCCTCTTTTAATAGACACATATATGCATGCTATAAGCATATTTTAAAATAATATATCATGTTTGTGTGCATGTATACCTTGAACAGAAGCAAGACATGCACAAATGATAACAATACAAATCAAGTTGTTTTTCAAGGTGGGAGAGTAATGGACATGAAATTCATTCAGAAGCTCCTATAGATACATCAATAATATAGGAACAACGAGTCCAAAAGGGAAAGGCATATATCAACATTCGAATTGGTTTCATATTGGTCGAGATAAACTATCTTCAGCATAATAGGAGATGGGAGTGGATGTTGAATACAAGATAAAGGTATTGAAAAGATTCAATGAACAAGACTTTTGCTGTCAAGGAATCTATGAGCCACAACCAAAGCTATTAGAAATAGTGCCAGAGGCTAGAGTCAGATCTATTTTCTAGAAAATTAGAAAGAAGTACACTAATCTAATACATGAGATCTAATATTGAAGACCCAAGATGAATACCAAATTCTAGAAGTGTCAGGAAGATGGAAGAGTGAGTTACCATCACTAATTTGTTTCATATTTATACTTTAGGAGGTCCAAAAGTTCTTCAATGGGAAGGTGTGATTCAAGAGGATCTAAGGAACACTCACATAGGTCCAGGAGCATCTAGAACACTCACAGAGGTCCCAGGGAATCCATAAAACCTCAAAAATTGATCTCAAATGATCTTGAAAATGACATCATTGTGTAAAAATCATCGTCAAATTTTCAATATCACAAATGACAAGTCAAACAGAGTTTGTATGAAAAAGTTATGAGCAGTCAAATTTCAAGTCAAAGTGAAAAATTCAAAGGTGACATGTGTCACCACTGTAAGGGTGACACATGGCACATGATCGTAGGAATGTACAAGTGATTTGGCACATGTTCATACAACTGTACATGTGATGTGGCACATGATCGTACAAGTGACATGACATGACGGGTTGGAAATTGACTGGGTAGATCGTACATCCAGTTTGACCAATCATATGTTGACTCATGGGATGGATAAACCAATGAGAGGACGCCGTGTGACAACCTCCTATTGGACATTATGGTTAAGGTTATGTAAAATTATATGGGAGTCTAGAGGATCGAACCCATGACCTCCCAAGACCTTACCCAAGGCCTTTACCATCGCACCATCACATGAGTCTTAACATATATGTGGCATAGTTTGTATTTAACCTTTTTTAAAGGTTCAAGTGGTGGCAAAAAGGATCGAGGGCCTAAGCCCTTGACCCATGGTTTTGTTAGAATCCAATGTAACCGTGTCCAAGATTCATGGGGGGGTCGATGCATATATATATATATATATATATATGCACTTATACCAAAGTTGTGGGGGAATTAAGACTATATGCCACATATTACACCAACCACCAAATATACAATGTAAAATCGGTGGTCGATGGGGCTCGAACCCCCGAATTGATATATATACCAACATACTTAACCAATGCACCAAAGGTGTGGGTTTGTTACAAATCCCTCCTAACTAATATTTAAATGCTAACCATGAAATCTAGACGAGGAGCTAAGCCCATGCTCTATTTAATGGGAACGAATTCCCATGTCTACACACATTCTTATGTGCACACATCCAGAGGGACACACATTCCCATGTATGCACATAGAATGAGTGCACGTATCTCGATGGGGGGAATGGATATTGAGGTTGTACAACCTATCTTGAAGTACGTGTAGGGAAAACCTAGTTATGGTTTATCTCATAAAGCGTGCCATGAGGTATATTAACAAAACCTAGGTGACTTTATACTCATTTTTCATGATTTTTCACAAGGATTATGAATTTGAGGTCTATTTGATGATCATAGGTCATTTGTAAAATTCGTAGTCCAAATTTCCATTAATGATCTTTTAGCACATTGTTTTACGTGTCAAAGAGAATGAAATTGAGACAATTCGAAATTTGGTTGAATTTAGTCAAATTTCTCAGAATTTCGCAAGGATTCTAATGGTGAACTCATTTTCTTGTTTTTAGTAGTGGAATTAAAGAGAGTCCATTAAAATGGATTTTTGTAAGTTCATGTTGTAATGTAATTGGTTTTTTGAGATGATGGAGAACAATCATACTATCTAAAGAGACTTTGAAGATAAAGTAACATGTCATCCATATATGTAATTTGAGTTTTATTTTCTCCTATGTTGTTTCATCATTTTGAAAATTAATCATCATTTTATGAGTTTTTGGATAAAGAGAACATCATTATTTTTTTGCAAATCACCTCAATACGATTAGGAAATCAATTCTGAATCAAGTTAGATGCTACAGGTATATATGGTAAAGAAATAAGTGGTGTCTAAGGATTTTCGGATCATGCACTCATGCGTTTAGGATATGCATATGCACCGATGTGATAAATATGAATTAGGTCCACCGATTACTTTAAAAAGGTATTCAAGAATCTATTTGAAGTTATAATGTTATATCCATACCAAACTCTCTTTTAAGAAATAAAACACGTAAATTAAAATACTCCATAGGATACATAGTGATTATCCATGCACTCATGGGATGGGACATCATTCCCTTTGTTATAATATTGTCCCTCTTAATATCCATTCTGAGATAATTATTTCAATGCACAAATAAATTAGAATCAAACGATATAATTGTTTAATAAAGTTACATATGTATATTATCATTTGAAATATGCATACCACATGAGTTCAAAAGTTATCATTTGAAATTGTACAAATTGATCTGGGATCTTTTCATCGAAGTGACTTATAAAGAACTGTATTAAATGAGCATAAATTAAAGTGCACCATTAAAGAAGGAAAAAATCAATAATGAAGAGACATAAGCATCAAATATGAACACAAAAACGTGATAACATAGTTCGTCCATGGTGGACTACATCTCCGGGTCCTTCTCTCAAATGGGTAGGCCTTTTTATTAACTCAACAAAAGAATTTGGAAAAACAAATAAGTATACCTCATTCTAGAATTAAGTTGCAGAAGCTTTGCTCAGATCAGAAAATAGACAAAACCATTGAATTCGTGGCGTCAAATTACCCAAAAATTATTGTCGCCACGCGTCAATCCAACTTTGGCACTCCCATGCCCTTGAGAAATCTCATCTCAGTTTTCGTGCCTGCTCCTTGCATTTAATTCTTTGTATTGTGTCTCGGTTTCCATGCCCGGACATATTGTCGTGCCCCTCCTCTTCTCCATCTGTGGGTAGACTCAACATAAAAGGAAAAAGTGGGGCAGACTACACAACCTAGTCTGTTGGCCCAACGGTGGAAGATTCTATTGTCAAGGCATTGTATGGGGGGAGGTCCCGGGGTCAAGCCCACAGACCTCCCTTTTTAGGTTATAGTTATAAGAATATACAATATGTGGAATGGAACCTTCGCCAATTTGGAGCACTTATTTAGATTTGTGGGAACTTACTGTTTCACTGCCAAATTTGGTGGGCCTACCTTTTTTATTTTTGAAATGCGGTTTTTGGGTCCTCATTGGGCATTTTCCCATTACCACGTGGCAACACATGACTGGGCCACGTGGAAACCAACCATTGGGCCACGCTAACAACTTGCAAAGTCTCCTACCACATCACTTGACACATCATCCTTATATGTCAACCTTCCATGTCATAGTATAGTCTTCCACGTGGCTGTATGGATTGCCATGTGGCACTTTTTCATTGGTCCACGGATTACTTGAAAAATGCCAAAAAATGAGTGACATGTGGCAGCCTCTGGTGCTTCCACGCCACCATGATGATGTAAACATGACATGTGCCACCTTTTTCATGTTCCACATACACTTTACATATGATGACGTCATCCATACTGATGATGACGTCAACAGTACAAATGTTGACTCATCTGTGATGACTAGGCTAGGTTGACCAAAACTTTGACTGCGAATATAGTTCGATCCATAACTCCGTTTGATGATCTGTTTACGTCGTTGGAAAGCTTGTGATGCGCTCTTCACCATGATGCCAATTTTACCGAGTTTTCAGGACTTTGAATGTTTGTCCCTTTCTTTGTCTGCTGAGGCCATTCTGAGCTTCCTAAGTTGCTTCTGCGAATTCTGAGTTGTCCTTAGTCTTCTCTTGATCCTTTTTGGATCACAAATGGTGCGTAAACTCACAACATCTACTTAAAAAGGTTTTCAAAATCCTATTTGAAGTTAGAATGTTACTTTTCTTCCTAAACATTTTCTTAAGAATGTAAGCATGTATTGATTATGGTTTTGGCTCAAATGCAAGGGAAAAACACGTGAAAATACTAAATGACCAATTCTTTAGATTCTTAATCATTCTTTATCCTTCCAAGTTCATCAAATTATCCCTTTCCATTTGTAGTAAGTTCATATTTTATTTGTATTTTGATTATCTAATTGAATTTATGTTATCTTTAAATATGCATTTGAAGAATTGTGCATTGAATTTTGTATGATGATAATTCAAGATCAAGTTCAAATGTGTAATATATTCCACCAGTAAAAAAATTCCACAATCTCTTGTTAAGAGAAACATATCAGTGGTAGATGGTATATAAAAAATGAGAGCCTCTTTACCTAACCGATTGTTACATGCCATATTCCAACAACCATCTTGGGTCAAAATGGTACTTCACTGTGAGTTGAATATTTTTTATGAAACCCTAGTAGTATATGGTTGTTCAATATCTAAAGGGTTCAAGTGAAACCTCACCATCTCACACTCTCCAATTATATTATGATCAACTACCCAAATTTGATAGTATAATGCCTCCCATTGCAGGTAAGGATCCAATAGGTGATACATAAAAGACACATAGGAATGTTAGACAACACAGGTATTTCAACGGAGGATAAAAACCTTCAGTAACCACTCACAAAACCATATCAAAGAGAAACACATACATATTTTGGTGTGGTAAAACCCCTACGGGGAAACATCCATGACCCCAACCAACACGACCACTTGGAACAATTTATTAATGCAAAAGAAAAAGATTACAAAGATATTTTACAAGAGAGTTTCTCATAATCTATCATCGACAAATGACCCTCCATGCTCTTTAAATAGAGATCATGGACCAATCGAGTGTTAAGACACATACCAATGTAGTCGTTAAGGTTGAGAAGAATATGAACTGTAAGATCACTCTATGTCGGGAACATATTGTGTCCATCAGATTTCCTAACTACAAATGAATACTAATGGATACTAAATAAACATACCAAGAAATGCACTTTTACCTAACGACACATTAGACCAAGCAGATATTAACTAATCCTAAGTGTCTAAATATCCTAACTTCCCCCCTTAAGAACAACTTGGGATATGATTGAAGGATTTGAAATAGTAACACAATAGTAGTTGGACGGAGGCATTAGAGCCTATCCCCCCTTAATGACAACTTATTGAACTCCTAACATAGATCCAAGTTTGGAAAAATTTTCTTCTATAAGAGACTTTGTGAAAATGTCCGCAACTTGATCTTTTGTAGGGAAAAATAGAACTTGAATAACTTGATCATGAATGAGCTTTCTGATGAAGTGCATGTGTAGCTYAATGTGTTTGTTGCATTGATGTTGAATTGGGTCTTTGGTGAGCTTGATGGCACTCTGATTGTCAAACCAAAGGATGGTTGGATGCTRCTACTGGAATCCAAAMTTTGAAAGGATCTGTCAAAGCCATAAGGCTTCTTGACTTGCATTTATTGCTACTTGGTAATTTTCTTTTGCTAAAGAAAGTGTAATAGCCCGTTGTTTTTTACAGGCCCAAGTGACAGGTCCTAAACCAAGGCTAAAAAMATAACTTGAAGTAGAATTATGATAATTAGGGTCGTCGACCCAATTTGAATCAGTGAAACCAACCAATAAAGGAGTCCCCCTTGAACTGTAATGTATCCCGAACAAAAATGTACCCTAGACATATCGAAGTATCATTTTAGTTGTTTTCCAATAGATTTCATGGGGTTTCTGCATATACTGGGAAACAATACCAACACCAAAGGAAAGATAAGGACGAGTATGAGTCAATTATAAGTGGCTACCAAATAACTAACGATACAAGGTGGCATCAACTTTGAGAGAACTACAGGTGGAAACAAGCTTGACTCTAGACTGGAATGGAGAAGGGGTTGGTTTGTAGTATTACAAAATTCTTTAGCGTCCTTATGAAGTGTAGGACACCATAATCCTGCGTGCAAAATCTTTAGAGTTGTTTATTTTCTTACATAGTTTCATTCTACAACCCCTTCATGTGCCTCTGACAATATCTTATGTCTTTCATGTTATAATACAAATCATCGGAGAATACCATCTATTCCTAACTTCTACAAATTTCTTTCTATATGTTGATAGTCTGCGACCTTTACTACTGACTATGTCTTCTGTGCAACTGTAAATTTAGGTGGGGTTACTCATGTACTCAAGAAATGAACTATGTATGAAAAATAGTCATCAACCATTTGTGTTGTAAATAAGTGAATGTATGGTAAACTGTCATCCAAGTTTCTTGTGTCTTCTCCTGATAGTATGCGCGATAAGTGATCAGGTCCTGAATTAAATTTCCCCAGTTTCACAATTACCTCAAAGTCATATTCCTTAAACAATAATATCCATATGCATATTCTCCCCCCAAACACTGGTTGATTGACTAAATATCTTAACATATAATGGTATATGTACATATTAAAGTGTGAACCCAACAAGTAATGTCTAAACTTTTGCAATGCATATACCATTGCTAATCCTTCCCATTCTGTCATGGTAGAGTTCTATTCTATAGTTGACAACTTCCTTCTTGCAAATGCAATAGGATTATGTATATCTCCTTCTTCTGGTTTAGCTAACACTACTCCTAAAGATACATATGACACATCCATGTGAACATGAAACTCCTTCTTCCAATATGAAAATATCAAAATCGGTGTGGTAACAAATTTTTGTTTCAAAGTATCTAACCCTTCCTAACATTCATTATTCCAATGAAACTTACTCTCCTTCTTAAGAAAATTTTCCATTGGGGCTGTAATCTACGCATATCCTCTAATGAACTCCCTATAGGACCGACCCTGTATGAATGAACGTTGCTCGTAACAATTACACTGAAGTAGGCGATGGTAAGTCAACAATCACAACAATCTTTGTAGGATCTACTAATAACCCTTGCTTACACACTACATGGCCCAGTAAGATACGAAACGGTTCACATAAATGCACTTCTTTAGATTTAAAGATATTTGAAACTACCGACACCTATCCAACATCAAGCACAAAATATCAATACGATATTTCAATAATCTAAACACCGTCCAATCATATAAGTATACTTCTAATAACTTATGGATGAATTCTTTAAATGCTACTACAACCACTCTAGGAATACTGCTGGTGCATTTTTCAATCCAAAAGGCATGAATGTGTACTGGTAGCATCCCCATTCTGTCGCAAATTTAGTCTTATATCTATCTTCCTGCGAAATCTTTATCTGACGATGATACCTTGAAAATCCACCAGTGAATGAATATGGTTCCTTCACTCCTACATTCTCCAACACTTTATCTGTAAATGGAGTAGGAAATGGATCATGTAAATAAGCATCATTTAATTTCCTCAGATCTACACACATTATAATCCCTCCTTTTTTCTTATCCTAAACCACCATTTGACTAATCTACTCTAATTCTATGACCTGTTCAATAATGATGTCTTTTAACATCATGTCTATATATGATTTTACCTTCTTCTTATACACCAGGTTCAATTTATGTTACCTCTAATCGAGTATCTTAGAATTTGGCTTCAAGGGGATCTTTATCTCTCCTAACTACCCAACAATCCCTTTCATCTCTGAAAAATTAGTCGAAAACAGATCCTGATACTCGTGCAATAATTCAACGATCTTCTCAACAGTCTTGTCTTTCCAATGGTATCATATGTTTGTGAATTTAGGCTTATCCTCTGTACTGATATTTTCTTTGTGAATTATCAATGGTTTTGCATATACATATAATTCAAGATGTGGTCCTTCTACTACACGCTCGCCTTCTGTTTCTAGTATTTTCACATTTCTTGGATTTTCTTCCTCCTCTTTTTCTACTTCAACAACATTATAATAGCGCAACACTTATTTAACTGTAGCAAAATATCTATGTGTGCTACTTACATGTACTAGTTCCATCGAATCTTATGATGAATAAATCTTGTTATGGATGTCCTACAAAGTTGATTCAATCGAAGGAGCATCATCTTCAAAACCAAAGGTTACCTTAAAATTATGAGTCAATTCTTCCCAATTTGCAATTTCTCTGCGCACTTCCAATTCCAAGTACCAATTCTTCGGGATTGTGTCCAAGGTGTGTACAAACAAGTGTGTCCATTATTTCCTAGGTAATTTATTCCATGTCACAATACATTGTGTAACATTCTCCATCGAACAACTCAATCTTGTATACTTATGCATAGTATCTTCATTCTCTATCATGAACCCGACCTGTAATAATATTCTTCACTAGTGCTAATCTATTATTCCATCCTTATGTGCAACCCACCATCTTGTTGGGGTCACTTTCAATGTGAAGTATAATGTTAATAATATCTTTTGATTTGATATTTTCAATTCAAACTCTCTTATGAAAGAAGCTAGATGAGTTAGTTTGTCATACCTTGGAGGATCACATACCTCAATTCCAATCCATAACAATGCATGGGTAATCCGAGCACATTTCCTTCTGGACACTTCATGCAACCTATGTTGCCAATTCTCCAAAGCTTCCTTTGAATCTAACATGCATAAGCTAATAATTCTCCAACTAAACACACCATCGACTATAGGATTCACATAATCGTCCATCCACGTAGTCATGTTATACAAGTTGTCGAGCTCTTTACCCTTTGTTGGTTCTACATATCTTCTTCCTTCAGTAAGATCTAACGATACAGTAACCTTCAAATATTATACTTCAAATATCATTTGTCTCTTCTTTAGATCAATGATAGTCTAGTTTTCAAAGTCCCAATCAAGTCCAAGTAGTGTTGGGTAAAGGGTGCTTCCATCTACTATCTCGATCACATTGAAATCCGCCAAGATTCACACTCCATCAATACTAGCACTTACCCCTATCAACCTTTCAATTGGAATAATATTATACTGATTTGATAACCTCAACTGAATGGGTGATCAAATCAAATTCGGCTTACCCATCATTTCCCATGTTTTCTTCAGGATGACATTCACATTGGAACCTAGATCCAAAATATTATTTTCCATGTCTTAGTTTCCTATCTACGGATTGAGTTGAAACTCCATGTTCTCTCTCTTCTTGTGGTGCATATGGTTAAATTATCATTGTGCGACATGTATCCATTTCTCTTGGGCACAATGATTAATCATTTTGCATAACATACTCAAAGAATACTCATCCTTCATTAGCTCTAAACAACATTTTAGAAAACTATTCAAAGTGCTTACCTTGTCAACTTACCTTTATGAATGGTCGTACACTAGTGTAATATCATACACTGGTGGCTTGTCATATAAAAGTGGCGATGTCGAAGTAGATGCTATCCATTCTGCTCCTATCACTTCCTTCCTTGCCTGTGTATACGTATCTTTCTCCTTTTTAGGTTCAAACAAAAATTGAGGCTTTGTTGCTTTCCTTACCCACTGGTGGATCCTATTTCCTTGATCTATTGCATCAACTCTAGTTTTGGTTCCTCCACATGTAACCAATGCTATATTGGATTTCTTATTGTGTTCCTCTATTGATATCATCTTTACATTATGGTTCCTCTTTTCTTTCCACTTTGTGATCAACTATGGGAAATCCTCCATTGCATGGTCTAGTTGTTTGCAATATGTACATGTTGTGCAGGGATTCAGACAGTCTCACAACAAATGTCTCAATTGATTACAATTATAACATATAATTGGTCCTCTTCCTCTATCGAATCCTCATCTTTTAAGACCTATGAACCCTCCTCTTCCTGCTTGATTATCACCTCTTGGATTATTATACTGTGAAGCTCCTCATTCGGTTTCTTCTCCCTAGACTTTGTATGCATTTGATTTGCACTCTCTCATCAAATAAAATGCGTGTCAATCCTTTTCTTCATGTCTGACAAACTCACAAAAGTTACAAAACAAGTTTCATGTAGTCCTCTGTTACTTCTGCATCGATGAGAAAGTAGTAGGGTGATGGCCCATTGTCTTACAAATATTGCACCGTACCCATACTGGATTTGGAGTTCTTGTATTCAAATTCTATTGAAAATTTGGAAATTCATTCTTATGATGACCCTTTTTTCTACATGTGATGCACCATACCTCCTCACTCTTTTATTTACCTTTCGCAAGTTCCTGTAATTGAATAGTCAACGCTACTAACTGTGACTTCACTTTAGCCATCCCTGCGCCATTTTCTCCTACCAGGGATGATTCTAATTTCATATCAATTTCTAAGGATTCTGACTGCGACACAATATTCTGTTGTGTCAGAGGGCAACGTATATTCAACAACAATCCTACAATTAACCACTCCCTATGTTGTTCATTTGGAATTTGGAATTTCAACCTATCCTTCACTATCTTGAATCTTTGATCATAGTCCCACACTAATTCATTCACTATCTTCTTGATCTCCTTCAACTTTGAAATTCACTGCAACTCAGACTTAGGTTTATGGAACTCTTTCAATATATATTTTCTTACATCTGCCAATGTTCTAGTATGTCCCGTAGGTGTCATAGTCTAATATTTCATGTACCATAGTAATCTGTGATCTCTGAATGTTGTTTCCAACTATGTAGTATTTGCATCATCATATTGGATGTCCTTCACAGTCTATATTGTCTCACAAATGAACAAATGTTATTCTAAATCCTCTGTCCCTGCTCCATGGAAGACAAGGATTCGTAAAGTATGATCTACCCTTGCCATTTTTTTTTGCACAATATTCTTTCTTGATAAAACTAACTGATTCTGACTCGTTGTACTACCTCTACTACTCTGACTGCTTCTACTATATTTATTTCCTTCACTAACTATAATTGAAAAATCTTCTGATTTTACCTCAGTTCTTGGTGACGCACATGGGGTCGTGGGTTTGACACAAAGTCTGATCTGAGTGGGATCATATTCTACCTGAATGAGATAACATGTCTTTTCTTCTGTGTGCATAATTACTTTGATATGGATTATTACACGAATGTCTCTTTCCTCGATCTCACTATGATTCCCCTCTCTCTCAGCCAGATTCCTCTTCTTATTCAATATAAATCTCTTACCACTACACAATACTCCAATTTCTTCATTCATCTTATATTCTTATTATCTCTACATCCTCAACCCATCTGTTCTTCATTCCTTATATTCATCCCTCTTTACACTCGGATCATCCCCTGGTAAGCCCCCATGCCTTCTATGTGCGCGAAGATCCTTAACTACAAGGGAAATCTGATTCCATCTTCATAACTCCTTTGTCACAAAACAACATCTTAATCCAAGTAGACAATGACTTCATATATCTTCCAGGCGGTCCCTTAAAGAATTCCCTTCCAGCAACACTATATGAGTAAGTACAATCTATGGAAAATTCAGTAACATAACCTACCAACACACTATCCAACTAGTAATCTACTGCACATGATATCCAATTGCTTATAGTATTGAATTTCCTAATTAAATAAGGAGTCCAATTTTTCAGAACAACAATGTGAAATCTTTTGATCTATTCAACTAACTCTGGATCCACTCCGCTAAAATATTCAAAAAATCAACAAAGAAAATTTCATGCAAATATGTAAACACATACCTTTGTAGCCATTTCTCTACACTGATCTATGGATTCTTATTTTGAT
>ML776835.1:125987-140963 GCA_009831015.1 Picea engelmannii | reverse complement strand
CATTTGTTATTATAACTGAATGGATGAGATCAACATGGTTAATTGGATGAGTTGTTAAATCAAATACAAAGTCACTCTATTTTAGATTGGGATTATTGAAATGTTAACTAAGCATTAGTTTACAATTGATTAATGCACAGTGATACTTCTCGCGTGATGCGCGAGTATGTGTGGCATTCCTACATCACGAGTCAATGATTACTGTGACTATGTGTTTTTAATTGCCAAATGGATTATTGCAAGCATCATGATTATGGAATTTTCATCTACTGTATATGTTATGGTTATTTGATTGCGCCATCAGATAGGGTCACATGTTTTTAAATATGGTTGTGTTGCATTTTGATCAATCTATGTTGTGAAATCGGGCATGTTGTTGTTGCCTCGTTGTATTGGATCGATATCCCGACACTGTGGATTCTTAGTTTTAGAGTGATTGAACCTATATAGTCATAAAAATGCTCTTTCATTTTTGTCAGATGTCTGTGTATTCCACATCATAGTATGTGTTGAATGGTGATGGTTGTATGTGAGTTTAAATGACAAGTCAAGGTCCTTGCATTTAAAATATTGATGGATGTATGTGGCTGTCCGTTATGTGTATTGATGAAAATCATGTTTCCTAGAAAGAATAAGCACATGATCTGTGACAGTATAATTTCATTACAATCTAATTATTAAATGAATTAGAGAACGAGATCTAGCATGATTTTTGTGTCTGTACTCGATGATTGAGATAATTGGCAATGGTTTTTTTTCATGCTAAACAGAGTGGAAATAAGTGTCTGTTTACTCATTTGGGAATTGTTTTAAAATAATTAATGGATAAATGAGAAGAACAGAAGTCCCCTACAGGTTGTTGTGGAATTCATACTGTATTGTTTGATGACACTGTGTTAAATATTTGATTATGAACAATGAGAAAGTTAACGCACAAAGTTGTTTGAACTATACACAATAGTTGTTTTTTTGGGCCACAATGGTCATTTGGTTGGTGTGTTTCCTTTTATAGAATGGTTTGATAGATTACTTAATTAATTTTATGAACAATACTCGCTCTCTTTCCCCACCATTATTTTTCTTTTCGCTAATTACAACCCCGTCACCTTCCCACATTCATTTTTCACTCCCTGTTCTAAAATTGATTACAGTCAAGGATAATTCTATATTGAAGTAGTTGGAAGTTACATTTTCTTGGTTGGATCACAATGATGTTTTGTTTGGTTTGCATTACTGTTGATTGTTTGTTGTCTTTGAGAAATAACGATGTTCTTTTTCCCCTCATTATATCGTGTTTCTCTCAATAAAAACCCTTCGCATATCCGAAGACCTTTTGTTCACCCCTTGCTCATTGACAACAGTTAAACAATTTGTATGGATTGGATTGCATGAATATGATATGTTGCTGAGCGAAAATATATTTCATATTTTTAAAGAGTTATCATGTATGGTTTTTAAAAGGACTATTTGCTAATCAAACACGCATGTAGGAATGAGTTTTTCTAGACGAGGTATGCATGGCTGAGGCAACTGAGGGAGAATAAATTGGAACAGAGGCCCAAGAAGGCCAAGATTCTCCATACACTTTGACGCTGACTCACAAGAGTTGGGCCAGTTGTTTTAGGGCATATTATAAAATTGGATTTGGCAAGGAGTGGTCGAACCTAGGCCTGAAAGGCCTCCCTTTCAACCTCCACAAGCTCCTGGTATTCCTATGCCCCCTCATGTCTCATTGCAACCCGAGGTTCCCAAAAATGATGGATGGAAAGAGATTGTCCACCCAACAGTCTCCCAACATCGGGGCTGGCTCAATTTGTCCTTACCTTCTCCCCCGCCTGTTAACCATATTTCCCAAGTTGCACCTGTCCACTCACCAGTTCAGTCCTTTCATGCTAGCAACAGGTTGAAAATCGAGGCCCATCATTCTCTTGACAAAGGAAAAGCCATTGTTGCCCCTTCCTCGCCCTCCAATGGATCTGACAAATCCGTGTCTTCCCAGATGCATTTGAGGGACGATTGTTCTCACATGATCAACGAGATTAGGCCTAAAGGCTCAGCATAGCCAAAGGCAAATTCAAGAAAATCGAAGGGTGAAAACAACAATCAAGGAAAGATTGCATCTCAGAGTGGGAAATATGGATTTTGAGTTTTTATTTTATCTATTGTTGATGACATTTGACTTTAGAATTTTTTGGACAACATGTTTTATTTTGGATATATGAGTAATGCATTTTTGAAAACAATGTCAAATATAAATCAGATAAATTGTCAAAATGTGCATGTGATGATGGGAGTCACAATGAGAGATGTTCTTGTTTAATTGACTAGTTAAGTTATAATTGTTAAGAGCTAAATGGGAATCACAAGGGGTCCCACCTACTAGTTATTATTTATTTAAAACCCTTATTATGAATTATTACTTTTCCCCCCTTAACTAAAAATTTGGTTGAGTTTTTAGTTAAATTAACTAATGAGGTGGTTCAACAAATTCAACCAATTCTAATTTGCTTAGAGGCAAGGGGAAAGAGAGGAACAATAGGAGGATAGAAGGAGAAGCATACTAAGGTTTTATCTTTGAGTTTATGTTGAGATAGTTCATTTTTCATTCATTCCTTAATTTATCACAAGCCTAATTCTTTTTTATGATAGGAGGGTCTTATTGTAGACAACAACATTCAGGGTTGAATTACATCATTCAGAGACTTGTTTTTCAAAGGTGTTGACCTATCTTTGATAGTCTATGTAGACTTTTCTGTTTGTGAATTAGTTTTCATGATTGACAAAGGCTATTGTGCAAAGTCGAGTGGGTAGCAATATGTGGCGAGTTGATCCAGCTTTTAGAGTTCAGTTTTGATTTTCTGTCAGAGGTCCTTTTGTATGTTCCATCGGGGATGTCTAAGTTTGACTTTGGTCCAAAATTTCTGTATGATATTTTTTAAAGAGAATGACTCTTTGGTGAATTGGAATGAAATAGAGGATTTCTTATGTCTCATATGTCTTGATTATCATCTTGGTGTCTTACTTTTGTCTTTACACTTGTTTTAAACAACTATTATATTTAGAAAATCATATTAAAATGAATTATCCAACAAGCTTTTATTTGTGAAAAAGACTAGCCTAAGCACTTGTAATTGATACTTCTGAGTTAGGATTTTATTTTTGATGGCTATAAACCTAGGGTGACATTCCCATGTATTTTTCTTTAGCCAAGAAGAATCTGAAAATGTTTGAGTAAGATCAATTCATATATTTTCCTCAACACTAGGTAGCATCTTCAGGACCGTAACAAGTCCACTAAACTTTTACTAGCTCTATAACTCGATTCTGGAGCATTTTGACCTTTTTGTCCAATACCCACACTGGATGAACCTAAAAGTCTCCCTCTCTCTCTACCTGAATCAGATGCCAATAAATAACATTGTTAGGATCATGTACATATTTATTTAGTAAAGAGAAATGAAATACATTATGCACATTCATGGAAGCAGGCAATGCAAGAATGTATGCAACTAGCCCTATTCTGTCCAATATTTCAAATGGACCGTAGAATCTAGCTATCAGCTTTGTACAACTACCCAATTTCAAAGAACTTTTATTGGGATTCACTTTCAGAAGCACATGCTCCCCTAATTTAAATTCTCTAACTTTCATGTTCCTATCTACATAAAACTTATGTCTATCCTGAGATGTCTTTAAATTCTGCTTGATCTTAACCATTTGGTCTTCCATATCCTTGAGAAACTCTGGCCCAAGTACCACTCTGTCTGTTGGTTTGTCCCAACTCATTGGAGTAGTGCATTTCCTACGATACAAGGCTTCAAATGGGCTCATTCTCAAAGAATCTTGATACCCATTATTATATGAAAACTCAACCAAGTGTAAGTACTCTTCCCACTTATGTGGCTTATCCATCACATACGTTCTCAACATATCTTCAATTATTCAGTGGATCCTCTCTATTTTCCCATCTGATTGGGGATGGTATGTTATGTTAAAGTTTATATTTGTACCAAATCCTTTAAGAAATCCCCTCTAGAAATTGGAGGTAAACTTTGTATCTCTGTCTGAGACAATTGTCCTAGGTATCCCATGCAACCTAGCAATCTCTCTCATGTAAATTTATGCAATATTAGCCGTTGTGTGTGTTGTATTTACATGAAAAAAATGAGAAGCCTTTGTTAATTTGTCAACCACCACCATGATGGAATCATATTGCTTATTCATTCTAGGTAATCCTGTGATGAAATACATGGTGATCACTTCCCATTTATTCTCTAGAATGGGTAAACGTTGTAGCAACCTTGCTGGATGCCTATGTTCAACTTTCACCTTCTGACATTCCATACATAGAGCGATGTAATCAACAACATCCTTTTTCATTCCCGGCCAAAAGAACTGGCTTCTTACTAATGGAATCATTTTCTGGTAACCAGGATGTCCAACATAAGGAACATCATGCATTTCCTTCAATACCAAATTCCTCAGTTCTTCGGAACTAGGAACATAGATTCTATTCTTATGCATGAGTAATCCATATTCCTTTATCTCATACTCCTTTATTTTATGCTATACATATCCTTGCTGTAAGCTTTCCTTTACCCGTAGGTAATGCTGATCTGTAACAAAAACATCTAAAATTTTTCTCTTCAAGTCTGAATGATGCATACTGACAACAATAGCATGCATGAGATGCACTCTTCTACTAATTGCATTGAAAACTTTATTCTCTTTTCCTTTGATATGCTTGATATCGAGGTCATATTCACTTAAAAATTCCAGCCATCTTGTTTTCCTAACATTCAAGGTTGGTTGTTCAAAAAGATACTTCAGGCCAATGTGGTCTATCCTTAATTCAAATCTCTTCCCCATGAGATAATGCCTCCACATCCTCAAGGCGTGGACAATGGAAGCAAGCTCCAAGTCATGTATGGCATAGTTCCTCTCATGCTCCTTAATATTTTTGGACTCATAACTAATGACATGTCCATTTTGCATGAGGACTCCCCCAAGTCCTTCCTTATATGCATCTGTACATATCACAAAACTTTCATTTGGGACAACAATATTTAACACAAGTGCACTAGTAAGTAATTCCTTCAACAGATTGAAATTCTCTTCACACTTAGGTGTCCATTAAAGTTTAGCTCCCTTCTTTTGAAAATAAGTGATGGGATGAACAATCTTAGAGAACGCTACTATGAACCTTCTGTAGTAACTAGCTAATCCCATAAAAGATCTGACTTCTAACACATTTCTGGGTGTTGGCATGCTCTAATGGCTTCAATCTTCTCTGGATCTACTGCTATTCCCTACTCTGAAATAATGTGTCCCAAGTAATGGATCTTCTTTTGATAAAAAAAACACTTACTCAGCTTGGAATACAATTGATGTTCTCTTAGTACTTGCAATACCAGTCTTAAGTGATGTTCATGCTCCTCTTCAAACTTACAATAGATAAGTATGTCATCCAAGAACACTATGACAAAATTATCCAAATCATTTTTGAATATGCCATTCATTAAGAACATAAAGACATATGGTGCATTAGTCAGTCCAAATGGCACCACTACAAATTCATAATGCCCATACCTACTCCTAAAGGTTGTCTTATGAAAGTCTTCTTCCTTGATTCTTACCTGACGGTATCCTGACCTCAGGTCAATATTTGAAAATATCTTTGCTCCTCTTAGTTGATCAAATAGGTCATCAATTATGGGTAGAGAATACTTGTTATTTATGGTATAATTGTTCAGTTGTTGAAATTCAATACACAACCTCAAGGTTCCATCCTTGTTTTTGAAAAAAAGTACTGGTGCTCCCCAAGGTGAAACACTTGGACGTATGTACCCTTTCTTCAACAATTCCTCCAACTACATTTGTAATCATTTTAACTCTGGTGTGCTCATTATGTAAGGTGTTTTTGACACCAGGGATGCTCCTGGCACTAAATCAATTGAGAAATCTATCTCCCTTCTTGGTGGAAACCATGGTATTTCTTGGAATACATCTTCAAATTCCTGTAGTATCGAGAAATCTTCAAGGCTTGGCCCCTTTGTATTTTCTCGCTCTTCCACATGATTTGCATGCAATTGACATCCTTTTCTAAAGCATCTCTTTAGTTGTAAGGCTGAAATATCCTTGATAGATATGGGTCTTGGAACTCCTTTCACAGTGCTCTACCTTACATCTCCATCAAGACATGTAAATGTCTTGCTATGACAATCCAAGACAACATGATGCTTGTCCAACAATTCCATTCTAATTAGAATATCATAATACCCCAATGGTATGATATTTAGGTCAGCATTTGTATTCACACCATTAAGACTTATGGAACATCCTATGACCATATCAGGGATTCTCCTTTTGGTTCCAGTGGCTAACTGAACCAAACTTTATTTTCCAAGCTCACTTTTCTCCAAATGTAATCTATCCACTATTTTAGGATCAATGTAACAATGAATTTCTCCTCAATCAATCAAAATAGAAATAGGTTGATTTATGATTGTACCTTCCACCTCAATCATATTGGTCTGGTACTATGCTTGTCGATCATCTAAATCTGCATAGATTCTTCCCATATCTTCGGTTTTTGTAGCCTCTTGGATGTTCTGTACAACCATCAATCTGTCCTTTATGTGTGGGAAATCCTTGTACAGGTGATCTTCTTTGCACCCCCAACATTGGATAGGTGGTATTCCTCTTTTTCCCAAGGAGTATTCTTTCTTGGATTCACCCTTAGCATAATGGTGTTGATGATTTATATTACGCTCATTCCTATTGAAGGGAGGTTTGAATCCTTTCCTCCTCTGATCAGACTTCTCCTTCTTCTTATCCTTCCAAGATTTATATAGGGATTCTCTTCCCTGTCCTTGCTCATACAATTATTAGCCTTCCTGATGGATTTAGTCAAGGTCTTGGGCTCATCATACCTAATATTTTCTTTATAAAAGGTTGGAAGTCCACTTAAAAATATCCGTATCTTTACCTTTTCATCGTTTATAAACCCAACATATTTTAACAATCCCAATAATTTCTTCTCATATTCTTCCATAGTATGCTTCCCAGCCCAAGTTCAAAGAAATCCTTCATTTTTTTGTCATAGAAATTCTCTGAGAGGTACTCCTTCTGGAAGTACTTCTTGAACTGTTTACAAGTGATTCTACTCTCATTAATATGTTCAAATTGCTTTAGTTGATCCCACCAAATTGCATCTTTCCCATGCAAATGGTAGGTGGAAATCCCGGCTTCTAAGTTTGAAGAATAGTTATGAAACTAAAAATATCTCCTGAGTCCAAGAAACCATGCATCAACATCATCTTCCCCTTCTCTTTCACCATCAAAGGAGGGTGGCTTAAGCTTCCTCAACTCTCCTTGCAAACTGTCCACTTCCTATCTCCTTCTCTGGTGCCTAACATGAGACACCTATGGAATTCTTATGGGATCTTCCGATGCATAAAAAATTCTTTCTAAGTAAGGAGGTGAGTGGAGTCTATGAGTTTTGTTGTCACTTCTCAAATAACTAGCTCTTCCAAGATCCTCTCTTCTTTCATGAAACTTGTCTTCTTCCTCTTGTTTTGAGTTTGATCCCTTCTTTGTTTGCCTCTGCAACTAATTTAAGATCTGTAGCACTCGAGCATTTATCTGAATCTGCTCTCTCATCAGTCTCTTATTGTCTTCCTTGTAGCTCTACACTTTTATTTTCAGGCTTCTTATAGTTTCTATTAATTTTTCCCGCTCTGCTTTCCCCTTGCGTCCATTGGACTCTATCTCTGCATTACCAACTCTAGTATTCTAGAATTTGTCCTCCTTATCATGGCTAGAGTCTCCCTCACCTTCTCCCATTTCTTCAATGCACATTCTGAGCTGATATGTTTAAACCCCTTATTCTGCAAAATGTGAAAGTGACCACTTTGTTAGAATTATGCATATGATAATTCTTTTTTGTCAAACCATGTTACAGGTATTTTTTTCTTTTCAATTCATGAAGAACATAGATGTATCAATCTGCATCATATAACACTTCCATGTTATCCTTTAGCTGATGCAGAATTCAATTATGCACATGTGCTTCTTTCAAACCACCTTCCCAGGTGACCACGACTAGAAACCACAACTAAATCCTTCCTGGTACTTTTCTATCTCGAAAAAAAACAACTCAGCCATTAACACTCCTCCCCTCAGCTCTCAACTGCATGTGACCATGGTCATGACCCTGCACTTAGCTAAAAAATCACTTATCAAGATCTTCGGGACTTCGAAACTTTATAACCTTTAGCCAGGACCAGATCAATGGTCATCATCCTCATTCATGATCAACGATTGAGATCCACTTCTGGACTTTGGCCTTCAGAAGTCTCAACTTCCCCCGCTTTCTTCCTCTTGGAATTCTCTTACCTAGAGTTCATGATCTGTTGACGCATGTCCTCCCACAGATCCATGGATATTAATCGCTTCCTCTCTTCGGGCTTCAGGAGTTTCAAACTCTTCGCCTTCACTTTCTTCTGGAGTGATTTCACCTGAGGTCGACGATCCGTCGACGCGTGTCTCTCACAAATCAATGATTGTGAATCGCTTCGACTCTTCAGGAGTTCTCGATCCAATGCCAACTGTCACATATTTTTCCTCTAAAATTCTTAGTCTCTGGACTGCACGATCTGTCGCCACATGGTGAAATACTAGAAGCGCACACATGGTCCCATTTCAATCTGACATTTCAATCCTCCAAATGTTCAAAATTCACTGACACGTGGCACACATCCCATGTGTCCATGTCATTTTGGAATTCCAGGGTCCACATCGCCTCCAGGTGATGTCATTGTGCCCCACCAGTTCAGCTCTTTTGGATTTGAGACTTCAGGCTTTGAGATTTTCCACAGTAGCGAAATTCCAATTCTCTCGAACTCTGAATTCCCGAACTGGCCAATCTTATGACATGTGTCTCCCTTATCAGACGGTATGTATTAACCCCACTATTCGGGACTTCCAGAGATACTGATGCATAGATCAACGGTTCTTGTTGTTTTAAGATCAATGGTCCTCAATTACTTTGGGACTTCGAGTAATTCTTTCCCTAGTACTTCGCTCTACAAAACCTTCCAAAGTACTAAGTCTCCGAAGTGAGAGACATGGCACCTCGTTTCTTTGTTGATGGACAGTCTAGATAAACTATGGGCTTTAGGCCTTCGGGAGTTCTGGATTTTCACATCTCTATTTCTTTCGAAGTGCAAGATCTCTTGCCATGAGTCCACCTCGATCAACGGTCTGAATCTACTTTGGATCTTTGTAGTTTCGATGTTCTATCACTAATATGTCACATCCCTTGATGCCTTTCAATTTGCGGGGCCACAAATCGACGGTTTGGAGTAACCCACCTTTCGCCCCGCAATTCTTCTGACGCTGACACGTAACCCCTCAATGAAACCATGGTTTGGATTGCGAGACCGCCTTGGGGAATTAACTCCCATGCAACTTGGTTCCCCGCAATGCCTCATGGCCATCGATCTATCTCTCCAATGGGATCTGGCGGTTGTGAGTTAACCTTTTCTTTGATTTCAAAGGACGACCCTTGTTCACCTGCCCTCTGATCCAACGATCCCAGATCTCTCTTGATCCCATGGTGGAAATTGCTCCCGAATTCCAAGGGGACGGTCACGAACCTTAGAACCCTTAGAAAGGACCTTTGAAATTCTATCTCCTGTATAGATTCTGCAACGCCATTCCTCGTGAGATTTTCAACTTCACGGTCAGAATTAGATCTTGATCATGAAAATTTGACCAATAGACTCAACCCATACCGTCTCGGTGTTTCAACCAGAATTTATGATACCAAACTGTAACATACCCAACCACACACAGGTCGGGGTATGCCACCTTGAAGCCCACCCTTGGACTTCATTTTCTTACCGATACCTTTTTAGGTTAATAAGTATGCATAAAAGAAAAGTATTTAATGACACGCACAACAGTAACCAACAAGCATGCATATCCTAAAGATTCAATTAAATGATAATTAAATACACAATGAAATACATTCATATACAGGTAGATAATACCATAACAGAGAGCACCTATATTTATAAAATAAGACACCAACTATTTGCAAACCAAGAATCTTCCACCCAACCTTAGAAGCTACTATTCCAAATCTCAACAACAGTGTCACTCCTGAGTTAGGGCTATGAATCCACCAGGACGGTTCCAGAGTGTTACTTGGCTTCCCAAACCAATCAACACTCAAGATCTCACAAGATTTCCGTACACTCACAATAATCCAAGTACCCAACTCTCTTCTACCCAGCTTGCACCACCCAAGAGAATGGACCTCCACCCTTCTCTACCACGCAGTCCCTCAGGCAATCCTTCTCCTTATTTTGGGCTCCAACGCAACTGGTCCAAAATATCAATGCTGGAACTCTCAGGACTCGCAGTTGTGAACCACACTATACATAGACCAACACATCTCATACATGTAGGCCTCAAGTCATGGCTGGATCAAACCAATGACTATTACATCCAACAATACCATGTCTCATATTCGGCAGTTCAGTTCCCTTTCCTAAGCCAAGACACATATGAGGATGGATCAATGAGTGATAGGTAAGGATGGAATGAATGAACGAATGAGTAAGTGAATGAAGGAGTGAACGAGCAAAATGAACGACGAGCTATCAGTCAAACCCCCCGTCAGACCAGAGGCGAGTTTAAGTAATTTGTGGGGAATCAAGAACCTCCTAGCCTTCTCCAAGAATCCCACGTAACTCATCCACCCCATTAGACCAAAGGGTAATTAAAATATTAAATAAACATTTATCCCCTCAAGCCCCCTCTCTTGTGGAATCATATCCCCCTATAACTCTAGTCCTTGTCCGTCTAGCAACCAACAATGTATGTATTATTAATAATGATCAAAGAATTACATTTCTTGGGCACACTGGCCTTTATATAATTGTTTGGGCACTCTGTCCTCTCAGCAATGTAACAATACATTATTTAAAATGGGGGTTTAAAACCTGGGGTGTTACAGATGAAGAGAAGGAATGAATAATGGATGGGATGACGATGCCAAGATAAGAAGAATGTGTGACGAATGAAGATATTGGATTATTGCACAATGGTAAGATATTTTGACCAAATAAGAAGAGGATTGTGGCTGAGAGAGAAGGGAAACATAGTGAGACCGAGGAAAGAGACATTGGTGTAATAATACAGATCAAAGGAATTCTACGCACATAAGAAAAACCGAAAATCCCATCAAAACCGAAAATCCCAACCACAACAATCTCACTCATAAGAAAATATCCGTCAGCTCAATTTGGTAGAAGAAGATCCCACTCATATCACACTCTGCATCGAACCCACAACCTCACGTGTGTCGCCAAGAACTAAGGTAAGATAAATATATTTGTCAATTATAGTTAGTGAAGGAAGTAAATATAGTATAAGCAGTCAGAGTAGTGGAGGTAGTACACTTCGTTAGAGTCAATATTAGAGTCTTCCATGGAGAGGGGACAGAGTATCCATAATAGAATTCTTTCATTTGTGAGACAACATGGACTGTGAAGAACATCCAAGATGATAATGCGAAGCTTATGTAGTTGGAATTTACATTTAGAGATCGTGGATTACTATGGTACATGAATTATTAGACTACGACACCTACAAGACATACTAGAACATTGGCATATGTAAGAAAATGTCTATTGAAAGAGTTCCATAAACCTAATTTCGAGTCGCAGTGAATTATAGAGATGAAGGATATCAAGCAAATAGTGAATGAATCAATGTGGGACTATGATCAAATATTCAAGATAGTGAAGTATCAGTTGACATTCCAAATTCCAAATGAAAAACACAGAGAGTGGTTTATTGTAGGATTTTTTCCGCATATACACTACCCTCTGACACAACATAATATTGTGTCACAGTTAGAATCCTTATAAATTTCTATGAAATTAGTAGCATCCTCGATAGGAGAAAATGGCGCAGGGATGGCTAAAGTGCAATCACAGGTAACAACTCTGACTATTCAGTCGGAGGAACTTGCTAAAGGTAAAGAAAAGCATGAGGAAGTATGGTGCATCACATGTAGAACAAAGGGTCATCATAAGAATGAATTTCCATCTTTTCAGTAGTATTTGAATACAAGAGCTCCAAATCCATTAGGGGTATGGTGAGATATTTGTAAGATGATGGGTTATCACCCTACTACTTTCTCATTGATGTAGAAGTAACAGAGGACTATGAGAAACCTATTTTGTAACTTTTGCAAGTCCGTAGGACATGAAGAAAAGGATTTCCACTCATTTGATTTGATGAGAGAGAAAACAACAGATACATACAGAGTCCATGGAGAATAAACCAAAGGAGGCACTCCACAATACAATACTCCAAGAGGTTATAATCAACAAGGAAGAGGAGGGTTCAAAGGTCATGAGCGATGAGGATTCAACAGAGGAAGAGGACCAATTATATGTTATAACTGTAACCAGTCAAGACATTTGGCGTTACACTATCTGAATCCCTTCACGACATGTACATATTGCAAATAACTAGACCATGCAATGGATGATTACCCATAGTTGATAGCAAAGTGGAAATAAAAGATGAACCCCAATGTACAAATGATAGCAACAAAGGAATGTGATAAACAACCCAATATAACATCGGTTACGTGTGGAGGAACCATAACCAGAGATGATGCGACAAATCAAGGAAATAGGATCCATCAGTGGGTAAGGAAAGCAACAAAGCCTCAACTATTGTTTGAAACTAGAAAGTAGAAAGAGACGTATACACATGGAAGGAAGGAAGTGATAGGAGAATAATGGATAGAATTGACTTCGACATCGCCACTTTTATATGACAAGACACCAGTGTATGATATGCCACTAGTATATGACCGTTCATAAAGGTAAGTTGACAAGGTAAGCACTTTGAATAGTTTTATAAAAAGTTGTTTATAGCTAATGAAGGATGAGTCTTCTTTGAGTATGTTGTGCGGAATGATTAACCGTTGCTCCCAAGAGAAAGAGATACATGTTGCACATCAAAAATTTAACCAGATGCACTGCAAGAAGAGAACGAACAATGAGTTTCAACTCAATCTGTAGATAGGAAACTATGACATGGACAATAATATTTTGGATCTAGGTTCCAATGTGAATGTCATCCCAAAGAAAACCTGGGAAATGATGCGTAATTCGAAGTTGATTTGGTCACCCATTCAGTTGAGGTTAGAAAATCAGCATAAGATTGTTCCAATTGGAAGGTTGACGGGGGTAAGTGCTAGTATTGATGGAGTGTGCAGCTTGGATTATTTCGAAGTGATCGAGATAGTAGATGGAAGCACCCTTTACCCAACACTACTTGGACTTGACTGGGCCTTTGAAAACTAGACTACCATTGCTCTGAAGAAGAGACATATGATATTTGAAGTATAATATTTTAAGGTTATTGCATTGTTAGATCCTACTGAAGGAAGAAGATATGTAGAACTAGTAAAGGGTAAAGAGATCGACAATATGTATAACATGTATGCGTGGATGGAAGATTATGTGAATCCTATAGTCAATGGTGTACTTAGTTGGATAATTATTAGCTCATGCACAGCATATTCCATATAAGCTTTGGATAATTGGCAGTAGAGGTTGCATGAAGTGTGCAGAAGAAAATGTGCTCGGATTACTCGTGTGTTGCAATGGATTGGAACCAAGGTATGTGATCCTCCAAGGTATGACATACTAACTGATGTAGCTTCTTTTATCAGCTAGTTTGAATTGAAAATACCAGATCAACATATATTATTAACATTAGACTTCATGTTGAAAGTGACCCTGACAAGTTGGTGGGTTGAGCATAAGGATGGAATAAGATATTGGCAGCAGTGAAGAAGATTATTACAGGTCAGGTTTAGGATAGAGAATGAAGATACTATGCACATGTATACTGGATTGAGTTGTCCGATGAAGCATGTTACACAATGTATTGCGACATGGAATAAAGTACCTAGGAAATAATGGACACACTTGTTTGTACACACCTTGGACACAATCCCAAAGAATTGGTATTGGAATTGGAAGTGCAGAGAGAAATTGCAAAATGAGAAGAATTGACTCGTAATTGTAACACCCCTAAATTACAACATCATTTCTTTTTTTGTCAAGATTAGAAGTTGAAGAACGTTACTTTATATATATATATATATATATATTTATTTATTATTATTTTTGTTTATCTTTTGTATTAGTAACCACTTCTGCTGATAAAATACTTACAACCCTTTAATTTTACAATCTAAATGTTCTAATCAACAAAAAACAAGACAAGGTTTTAAACAATTAGCTACGTAAACACAAGGATCCTTAATAATGCAATTAGAACACTATTCGAATAGTGAAATACTCAATGAGTTTTACCAATTCTAGAACATACTCATTTCAAGTTGAACTTTAAGAATCCTAACAAAATCCAGTTAAACAATTCTAATGTAATAATAAATGCACAAGATTCGTCTAAAATGTCTACCTAGTATTCATAGTTGTGCCTTAAATAATACAAGAATGCACAATTGTGATTCTATTAATTAAATCCTTACACAACAAACATTGCTATCTTGTTTTCTTCAATCATTAATTATAAGATCATTTATCATCAAACCTTATTAAAATAAGGAATATATCATGCCAAAACAATTTCATTATTCGAGAAAACCTTGCTAGTTTGTATCAAGTAGGAAGGTTTCTAAGGAAGATTTAGGGTAGACCAATACTTCTATCATTGTCTTAAAAGACTTTGCAACTTACGCGATAAATAATTCCTAAGGCCCAATTTGTTGGATTTCGACTAAGATTCTTTATGCCATTAATATCTATTTTCTTTAAACATTACTCTTCTATTTCTTCTCTTTATTAGTTACAAAATGAGCCTAAGAATTGAATAGTAACCATAAATTAAGCATTGACACAGGTTCAAATC
>ML776835.1:101135-114777 GCA_009831015.1 Picea engelmannii | reverse complement strand
AGTCTCTATAAATAATCATACTATATGTCCCCTTTCACCTGTTGGCTACAAGAAAAATTAAATTTCTGATACTACTTTATGTTATCAGATTATCGATTTTTACCTTCTTACCTTTTCCTGCTATCTACATACAAATTAGGGCTCTGATACCACTTGACGATATCAACTCGCTTCTTTGCCTCTGCTACTTGAAAACAAATTCAGGCTCTGATACAACTTGATGATATCATCTCACTTATTTTTCTCCGCTACCTGAAAACAAATTCAGGCCTTGATACCACTTGATGCACACCCCCCCTTCTCCCCTCGGGGCTCCATGACCTCCTGGTCTTGGATCTTCAAACTCCTGGAACCGAATTGATTCTTCAGGACTTCAATAGACCCTATAAAATTAATAAACACACAGGTCCCCTTGATTTCACTTGCAATTTCAGACTACCTGCAACTTCACTCTCCAACGCTTGGCAACACTGATTGTGAGTACTAGTTTCGCACTAGAATATTTCTTCTCTGTGACCGTGGGCTATAACCTCAGGCCAATCCCTTCACCACTTCGGGATCTAGAAATATTGCAACCTCCTCCTCTGTTTCCTCCCGAAACACCTTTCTTCAAATTTGCGGGTCTCTTCCACGTGTCTCCCTAGATTTGTCAGTCCAGCTGTACTTCTGGATTTCACTACTTCACAAAAATCACACCTACTCCACACTTACCTCCTACAGACCTCTAACTTTTGGATTCTCTAATCCACTTCCACGTGTCTCCTCGCAGCCAACAGTTAATATTTTCCTCGCGACTTTGGCGATCCCATTTCTCAATACTTTGAAATAATCCGAACCACGAAGTGTCGAGATGCTTCACGACTAACCTTCATGCAAATCTTCCCAGATCTGATGGGTTTTGGATCACTTACCAACTCCCGAATGAATCTTTTCCATCCGTATTCTATCTTTGACTATCCTCCACTTGATGCACTCCTCCTCCAATTGGACTCCTAATTGATGGTCCAGATCATTCCACTGCCTTAGAACATCTATCAAAGTTTGGATTTAGAGACTTTTCAAAGAAGAATCTCCTTACGCACTCCTTGCATAACTCTTACGCACTCCTTTCACTTGACTGATGGAACTTCACATTGTCCCTCCTGATATTTGACCAACACTTTAGCAGTGTGTTGTCTTTGTGCATTCATTGCACATATTCACCTACTGAAACTTGAACTCTTAAAAGTTCACTTGCGCACTCCTTGCGCTCTCTGTGTAGAATTGCATTGCTCCTCTTGAGCTTTATTTTCTAGTGTGCCCTCTTGGAAACTTTTCCAAAGAACTTAGAACATAGTTCTCACACACTCCTTGTTCTCTCTCAATGCACCCCTTCCAGAGCCCTCAAATTATTTATTAACTCTGGTATATCTCCTTCAGAGTATTCAGAAACTCTAGTATATCTCCTTCAGAGTATTTAGAAACTCTGATGTGCACTCCTAGCACATTTTTCCCTTCTAGGTTTTAAAATGGTTCTAGTGTGCCCTCTTGGAACACTCTTCTCTGAAATCCCCACAGATTTAAAGTGCACCCCTTGAACTGGCTTCATAGAGTTTTCAATCGCTATGGTGTGCACTCCTTTCACAAGCCTAAGAGCCCAAAACTACTTAGAAATCCACAGATAGTAATTTCTATCTAATTCCTGCAAAAGGAACATACATGTGTCTAACTACATACATAAAAAATGCAAAGAACATTAAAAAAATAACCATTGATCACACATAAAAAATAAAGACACCTCATATGTAGGAAAAACTACTTTTTGTATTATATCTGAATGTTTCTGTACAAATATTTACAAAGGCTAGAATGCTACAAAGTCTTCAACACTTATCTTCTCCTCTCTTGATATTTATAATGCTCTCTCCCCCTTACTACCAACTCTCTCTCTCCAATGAATTTTGATACATTTATCTTTTTCAAAAGAGGGGCTCATCGAACCTTCCTCACCTACCTACTCTCATTAATTACATTCAATTACATTCAATGGACATTCAGTCTGAATCAAGATTAAACTTATCTACATGTCAGCTATTAAAGGCGACTTCACATGCAACCTATTTAGGAACATGGGCTCGGCTTTCCCGATCCTCCAAACATTTAATACCTTTTAATTTCATTTAAAATTTTAAATTGGGTTCAAAATGAGAGGGTTGGCACCTCTCTTCCCTTGGAAATTGTTCCTCCTATTGTGCTGACGCATTGTCTTGCTGACGCATTTTTGAGGTGGAGTGATGCTCCTACATCATAGAACCTCCACCATCACGCCCCAAGTAGGTTCGAACTCGGGTTATGAAGGTGGAATTCATTCCATCATTAGGTAGAAGCAGCGAGATTTACTATTAAATATATTCCTTAAAAATTTACCCAAGATAATAATCCTTCGCTTCAGATTTCACTTACAAGGAGTTATTTTGGGTAAAAATTTCCCTTCAAACGTGTTAAATGAAAATTAAGAAAAATGTTGTCATTCACAATGATTCAAAATTTAAAATTTTAGTCCAAGAATTAAGACAACAACCATAACTTATGAGCATATCAACTCTAGCACTAGGTGTTAATAATCATAGTGCTGAAAACAACACAAGATAGTTGATGGTTAATCTATAATCCAAGTGTTATCGATTCTCGTACTATCAACCAATAAGATAAGGTTAACAAGTGGCCTCCAAGACTCCTTGATTTCGTTAATGGCATCTCTCAATTGACGATACTAACCAAAAATTAACTAAGGTAAAGGTACAAGTGGTTACCCTACTTCAACCCGTAACGACTATTATCAATGTTCGGTCAGTACTATGTGCGTGACTTAAACCAATGTTGGCGATGCTTATCAAATGAAAGACCAAACAAACTACCATTCAACCAAAATCAAGGAGTAATAGTAGTTTTACTAGTTAATCTCAATTGTCGAGTTACATCAGTTTCTAACAAAGGAAGATCATGAGATTTATTGTAGGTAAGGGTTAATAAATTTGTGGAGTATAGACATTCTAGAAAGCAAAATATGCTTAGAAAGACAAGTGGTTAAGCTGTCTCTAGAGAAATTTGCATTAGGCAGGGTCAGTACCACTCAAATCTAACTATCTTGGAGAACAATTTTAAACACACAGTGCACGTATCACCGATATCATGCACCAGGAGAAACCCCATAATGACATGAACGAGCAATCGATGCATTCTTTGTGAGGGAATGTTCTAGATGACTCAATATCCTAACGATCCCAATCGAAATAGTAAGGAGGGCCTGGAAGTACTGTAGCATCGAAACTCTACGAAAGGCTAAGTATCACAAAGATATTTAGAGGTAGAGAGGTTACTTCTCCATTCTAGAATTCAATCTATCAAAAAATCATTTTGTGGAAATATCCAGGATTGATACTACACAATTTAACAGAAGGATCTAAAATGATGATAAAATGGAAATCAAGGTAAAAAAATAGTGAGGTATAGATTTGCAATATGGAAGATCAAAAATACAATTCGAACCATTTTATAGAATACTCCAACTATTGCGAACCTGCTGGAAAACATAAATCTCAATAGTGAAAGAGATATATATACATAATGCAACCTTCCGATAGATAATTTAACATTTCATTTCTCTATTTCTTGTGGTTATCCAAACATAATTGCATTCATATGAACAGACAATATTGTTACAAATCATTTCTGATATAATCAATATTCCAACTTAACTTTCTTAACACAGGTAATTAAATAAAAATGTTGAGCTCTTTAATAGATAATATATTTAACAATATAAATTATTCGTCTTCGATACTTTCCGAATAAACTTGATTTTCATAAATTAACAACAATATTACAATTCCATACCAAATAACCATAATCCAAACTTAAATTTTCTTAACATAGATTTTTAACAATAAATATTGTGACCAACGTGATGATGTTGATGATGTTTTCTCTGCGCCCTTCCTTGATTTCACCTACTAATGAGAGAATTCATTGGTACCTCGCAACCAATTCTAGGGGTACTCTTGTTCCCCCTTATCCTCTCGAGCCACAAAGGGGCCACACACAGTAAACCAAATCTCAACTAGCTCAAGCTTGCCCTCGCAAGGAGAGGCTTCCACCTCTTGCACAAGCTTGAACTCAACTCACACAAGTAAACTTAGTGAATACAATTTTTACCATCATTTCATTCATCCAACAATAGGGTCAATTGTCTCTTACCAATTCTTTTATAGGAAATTCTGCATTGACACATGTCCTCTCATGCACAAATAAACAATTTTAAATAATTAAATTAGGATTATTCACCCACAACACATAACACACTCTCCCCAAGTTGCACATGTTAAATCCATTTTTATTTTAATTAATTAAACATTTTCCCTCACATTCCCCAATTTGTTCCTATTTTTCATCTTAGTTGTCTCTTAGTTCCCCAATCCCTCCTTTATTGTTCCCCTAACTAAATTTTAGTTTGAGTTTGAAAAGGAGTATTCTTTTAGTTAGGATTTAGTGGTTGATTGACTTAGGATACTAACTCTAGGTTGAACACCTATTCTCTCTTGAAATGATTTCCTTCTAATTAAAAATTCTTTATTATTTTCATGCACACCTGTGCACATACCCACTTTTGATTCTTATTCTCCTTTTACTAAAGTTATTAATTATAACTTCCCTTATCCCAATTTATGAGTTTTATTTAAACAAACATCTAGACTTAGACTCTTGGTTAGTTTTCTAGTTTAAAATTTTATCATTAATTGTATGCTCTTTTCTAACAAGGTTTAATAATTTTTATTTTATTTTCTAAGTCTTCTAGATTTTTATTGACTTACAATTTTGTTTACATGACGTCCCCTTCAAGACACACTTTCGTGCTCCAAGGGTGCCACTCGCCATTGACTAGTTTGGAAGTTTGTCAGACACTTGGAGTCAACACTCCACTGGTCAACCTTGTGAAAGATTGATGGATTTTCTAAGGAATAATGATTCTTCCTTATTGTGCACCCCTTATAATTCCTCATGAGCGATTGCCTCAGTCTTCCCTCGTGACATCATGGACCTTTCTGAACAAGGTAATCGTTAACCTTCAGTTCAGGTCATGGCGGGAGTGTTAGTAGGATGTGACAGGGACGCTTCCACACCTCTCCTTCATCCGTCTAGTTTCTGTGTATGACCTCTTTACTCCATATGTGAGTCAGATTAGAAAGCGTCACCATGGTTGCATCCACTAACAAGGGAAATCTCAATAATCCATATACATAAAATCCATACTGAAATCATCAAATAACACATGCATATAAATTAAATACTCAAACCAAATACAAGTCCACTCCCTAACTCAATCCAGAACCAAGGAAGTTTGTTGATTCCATCGACATCCTCAACTTATCATGTTTCTTTCACACTCAGGAAACCTCATCATAATACTTTTCAATATATAAATCTAGAAAACAACATATAAATCTAAATACTCATAAAAACATAACTCATAATCAAAACATAAACATAATGTTCCATAATTTAACCAAATCACTTGCTCGCAAGTATCCTCAAATAATAAGTCAATGTATAAAAGGTGTTAAGTGGAACTGGATGTTATGGTAATTTCAAGGTCACCTTTAGTTTTGAAGATTATGCTCCTTTGATTGACTCATCTTTGTAGGAAATAAAGAACCATATTTTTTCATCATAAGATTCAATGGAACTAGTACCTGTATGTAGCACACATAGATATTTTGTGACAGTTAAAGAAGTGTTGTGCTATTATAATTTGGTTGACGAAGACCAAGAGGAGGATGGAAATCCAAGAAATGTGAAAATACTAGAAAAAAAAAGGAGAGCACGTAGTAGAAGGGCCACAACTTGAATCGACCGTATATGCAAAACCATTGAGAATGCACAAAGTAAATATATATACAAAGGATAAGCCTAAATTCGAAAACATAGGAGACTATTGGAATGACAGGACTGTTGATAAGATTGTTGACTTATTGTGTGAGTATCAAGATTTGTTTTCGACTAATTTTTCAGAGATGAAAGGGATTGTTGGGGATTTAGGAGAGATGAAGATCCCCTTGAAGCCAGATGCAAAGTCAGTGAGGTAGAGGCCATACAGACTGAACCTGGTGTATGAGTAGAAGGTAAAAGAAGATATAGATAAGATGTTGAAAGAAACAATTATTGAACCTGTCATAGAATCAAAGTGGATTATTCCAATGGTGGTTTAGGATGAGAATATAGGAGGGATCATAATGTGTGTAGATCTAAGGAAATTAAATGGTTCTTGTTTACATGATCCATTTCCTACTCCATTTATAGATGAAGTGTTGGAGAATGTAGGAGGGAAGGAAACTTATTCATTCACCGATGGATTTTTAGGGTATCATCATGAGATCAAGATTGTGGAAGAAGATATATATAAGACTACATTTGCGATAGAATGGGGATGTTACCAGTACACATTCATGCCTTTTGTATTGGAGAAAGCACCAAAAATATTATCCAGAGTGGTTGTAGCAACATTTAAAGAATTCATCCATAAGTGATTAGAAGTATACTTAGATGAATGGGCGATGTTTATCTTCTTGAAATATCATATTGAGATTTTTTTATTGATGTTGGATAGGAGTAGGCAGTTTCAAATATCTTTGAATCTAAAGAAGTGCATTTTCTGTGCACCATTTGGTATTTTACTGGGCCATGTAGTGTGTAAGAAAGGACTATTGGTAGATCTTGTGAAGATTGTTGTGATTGTTGACTTATGACCACCTAATTTAGTGTGACAGTTACGAGAAACATTGTGTCATACAAGGTAATATAGGAAGTTCATTAGAGGATATGCATAGATTAAAACCCCGATGGAAAAATTGCTTAAGAAGGAGAATACATTTCAATGGAATAAGGAATTTCAGGAAGGGTTAGGTACATTGAAACAAAAATTGGTTACCATGTCGATTTTGATATTTCCATATTGGAAGAAGGAGTTTCATGTTCACATGGATGCATCATCTGTATCTTTAGGCGTAGTGTTATCTCAAACCGGAGAAGGATACATAGATCATCCTTTTGCATTTGCAAGCAGGAATTTGTCAACAACATAATAGAACAATACCATGACAGAACAAGAAGGATTAGCAATGGTATATGCATTGCAAGAGTTTAGAAATTACTTGTTGGGTTCACACTTTACGATGTACACATACCATTCTATGTTAATATATTTAGTCAATAAGACAGTGTTNATATGCATATGCATATTATTGTTTAAGGAATATCACTTTGAGGTAAATGTGAAACTGGGGAAATTTTACTTAGGACCTGATTAGTTATCGCGGATATTATCAGGAGAAGACACATGAAACTTGGATGATAGTTTACCAAACGTGCACTTATTTACAGTTCAAATGGTTGATGACTATTTTGCAGACATAGTTCATTACTTGAGTACAAGAGTAACTCCACCTGAATTTACAGTTGCACAGAAGAAGAATTTAGTAGTGAAGGTTACAGACTATCAATATATAGCAGGAAATTTGTAGAAGTTAGGCATAGATGGTATTTTGCAATGATGTGTATTAGAACATGAAAAACATAATATATTGTTAGAGGCACATGAAGGCATTGCAAGATGACACTATGCAGGAAAAGAAACAACTCAGAAGATTTTTCATTAATGATTGTGGTGGTCTACCCTTCATAAGGATGCTAAAGAATTTTGTAATACTTGTGATGTTTTCCAAAGAATTGGGAAGCCTTCCAGGAAAGATGAGATGCCATTAGTAGCACAACTGACATTACATGATTTTGATAAATAGGCCATTGATTTTGTTGGATCAATTAATCCACCAACAAAGAGGTCAGGAGTAAGATACATCACTACTGTGATATATTATTTGACCAGATGGTATGAAGTGGAATGAGTCAAAGATTGCAACGTGGAGACAAGTACACAAGTTTTGTTTGAAAATGTAGTGAGAAGATTTGGATGCCCAAGAATCTTATGAGCGATTAGGGAACCAATTTCCTAAATAAGATGATTGAATATTTGAAAAAGGAGTTACATATTTATCATCATAAGAGCACAATGTATCACCCTCAGGAAAATGTAACAGTGGAAGCATTCAATAAGATACTAGAACATGCACTAACAAAGGTGTGTAATGTAAGTTGAGATGATTGGGACTTGAGGATTCCAACATTGCCATGGGCATATAAGACTACAAGTAAGAATTTGATAGGATATATCCCATTCATATTAGTGTAAGGCCAAGAAGTTATTATGCCTATGGAATTTATAGTACCGAGCCTGCACATTATTCACTAACAAAGCTTACAGATTTTGGCACAATGGAGAAAATAATGTCAGAGCTCGTAGAGCTAGAAGAGGACCGTTTTGTCAGAGGTTTCCATCAACAAGTTTAGAAAGCACATGAAAAAGCATGGCATGAAAGGAACATTAAACAAAAGAAGTTCTAGATAGGAGACTTAGTTTTTCTTTACGAAAGCAAGTTTTTATAGCACCCTGCAAAGTTTTAGATGCATTGGTTGGGTTTATATGTGATCATATTTGTGACAAATGCATGGGTTATTGAGTTGGATAAATTGAATGGATAAGTTAGGGAAGGACTAGTTAATGGTAGTTGGTTGAAAATGTATAGGGACAGTCGTACTTCGACACACTAGTATCAACCCACAGTATATGTACCATAGTACTTGTATTATAGTGTATCATATAAAGAAGAAAAAAATAAATAAAAGAATTTGAAGGTTGAAGTGATGCATAAGGTCAAATGAGTAAGGAGATAAAGCCAAAAAATGTCGTAGAGATGTAGAAAGAGAAAGGAATTTTGCAAAGGAAGGAGGATTGATGTGAAACAAAGATCTTCATAGAGGGAAGTAAACACATTAAAAAACACACATGATGGGATAAGAATTAAAGAGTGGTCATAATGGCAAAGTAGTGGAGACGCTAGTCATAAATGGAAAGCGACGGTGAATATGTGGACAGGATGGTAAATCAAATGCACAATTTGTCGAGTGATATGGATTTAATGCAGAATATGGAAAGCATTACCTGAGAGTACAATCATATGGGAATGAAAATGATGAAACACAAAGGAAGATAAAATATCATGATAATCTATAATAGAAGAAAATAGAGTGATAAGGAAAGCCTATTCGAGACAAAAAAGGTCCAGTGGTGCAGAGAAAGCCAAGTATGTTGTAGAGAACATCGGGTGTGGGTCAAAGGGTTATGGCGTCATTGAAAGAAGGAACTTCCACAATAGACACAAAGAAGCAGTGTGGTAAACAAGCCCCAACTCAGGAAAAATTCCCAAGGGTGGAAGAAGCAGATCCAAGTTTGGAAAAATTCCCCAGAACAGGAAGGAAGAGAGGTCGTAAACGATGTAGAAAGAGACACAAGAACCATAAAAGGATCAAGAAGAAGAACATGAACATGGATAACAAAGGATGATAACTTGTTGTGCAGTAAGAACTTTGGTATTGCAACATTTATGATACTTGAGAAACAAGAAAACCATCTACCCATATTGAAGGAGAAAGTTAATAAGGAGTTCCACGCTTATTTGATTCAGTTCCTTCCCAATAGGAATATCTTAAGTTAGAATTACTATAGAAGATGTATCAACGCAAGAAACACAATCTAGGGAAAAAATCACAACTACAAGGGAAACATTTCAGAAGTTCATGGAGACTAGGAAAAAATCCTAAAGTGGCTTGGCACAAACCATAGGTGAGTGTTGGGGGCTTGTTGGAGCAGGTCATTTGTATAAGTTTTGGGAATTTCACAGGACCAAACCGCATGAAAAGTTGGCTAAGGTGCAACACATGCAGAGGAAAGGAAGACATTTAGAACATTTTCAAGAGTCAATGCATGTAGAAGATGAAAATTAGTTAGAAGTAGTTATACCTTTTGGTCCATTTTGTAATGGGATAAGCCCTATTATCAATGTATAAATATGTAATGGGATTTTTGGTGTAAGAAAGTAGGATATAATCATTGTAGCAATGATGATTAGTTGATCGAGCGAGAGAGATAAGTGTGCACTATATGCGTGAACAATTAGGTCATTTTGGGTAGAACCGATGTATCTTATTTGAGCGTAGTGTGCACTTGTTGTAAAGAATGAATATGAATAAATAATTTAAGAAGCCAACCACAGTGGACATAGCCCATTTGGGGTGAACCACATTAAATTCTTGTGTTTTTATGTGTTTGTTGTCATGATGTGTTGGTTTTCTATGTTTATTGCACACATGTAATAGTTCCTTATGGTTTAATATGAATATGTATCTGATGGTTCTATGCACATGTTGGATGAATGTTAAGTTAAGATGAATGTTAGAATGGTTTCCATTCCCTTCATAACTATGTAATCATGGTTCCTACAGTCGCCATAGGTACCTTGAGTGAGACTTCACCTCCTTGTAGGTGATGTCGAAAGGGACGGTATATTTAGGGTTTTGTTGGTGATTTAATGTTGAACCCTAGGTATACCCACTATGTGCTAACATCGAGTAACCTACAATTAGTGGGAAATAAAAATGTACACTTCCATCAACATGCATGATATCCATTTTCATTGTTGATTGTGTGACACTATTCATTAAAATATAGGGTACTTAATGGTTAGTTGTTACCTTGGTGGTGCAAATAAACATGTGTTCGGCATACCATACATTGCTTTCAAGTTGTACAATAACATTTTTGTCCCCAATTGGGTAGACCTTAACCCATGTCCAAGGAGAGGGGTGGTGGAAGTAGATTTCAATATTTTCAAGAAGGTATTGATGATATGAGCATCATCACCTAGCTCATATTGATAGAATGCATGCAATAACGTGTCTTCATGGAATGGGTGTCCTATAATAAATCATCCATGTTGACAGCTATATCATTTTATTCATCCTTGACATGTGAAGAACTAGTGTTATAGTAGACATTATGAATTGGTGACTCATGACATAGTCAGAATTGAATAGGTGGTTGATTGAACCATTATTGGTTTTATTTCTCTTTGTGTTATCCTTGTTTAGCAACCTTCTCTCAATTTGACATCATAGTTGGGTGCAACGATAAATAGTAGACATGTCACTCATTTCCAAAATCCTAATTGCAAAACTATTAAACATTAAATTGATCACATTAGTAAACAAAATGCATTTAGTATGTTCAAACATTAGACTAAAAATTTATCAGAAGCATGTATATTTTTTCCCAATAGTACACATGCAACCAACCACTTTATAAAATAAATGTCGAAATAAGAAATACATAACATTAATTCCATTAAAAAAAAATGATTACTCAATGATATTTTTCTTACGCCTCAAGGGGATGTATGATACATATTTATGAGCGGAAAAAAATGAATAAAATATTGAATACCATAACACAAAGATACAAAGATAAACAACAAATATCCAATGAACAATAACTTATATTGAATAAAGAAAATAAGCTGAAACTATAAAACTGCAGAACTAAAACAACTTGCTCGAATGGTGGTATCTATCTCTAAGAAGAGATGTGGTTGCTACGTGCATCCATTTGAGAAGAATGATTACAATGAGGCTTCAGAGGAATTTTTAAAATTACTAATGAATGTAAAAACCCTAGACATCCAAAAACCTAACCCTAGGGGATGAAATGCAAAAAGTTATTTGGGCCCCGACAGGTAGGTTGGTACCTCAACTTTCCGGTGTTGTAACTTTTGCATACAACCTCCGTTTTAGGCGTTTGATAGCTTGATGGAAAGGAATTTTCGAGAAATACACATTATGTCGTCAAAATTTGACTCTGTCTATAGTTTGACTATGGAAAGAAGAAAAAAACATTGTTTAGGGCCCCAAAGAGTCCCTGGAAGTACATACAGATGTACTGATATGAAAAATTCCAAACTAAGCCAGTTGGAATAGGTGGGAGGCCACCAATATCCACATGGATGTTGTGCAGGGCTTCAGGACAACCCCAAAAGTGTATAACCCACAATTACAAATAAATGTCATCATCATAGAGAAACATGTTGAACTAAAAACTGTCAATATGAGCCAATTGGAATAGGTGGGTGGTCACCAATATCCACGTGGATCAGTCCCCCCCCTTAGGAAGAAATGGTATCCATTGCATTGAGTGCACCCATCTAGTGAGGAAAATTTTGCTGAATTTGGCCTCGGGTGAGCCCCTTTCCTTGGTGCAGAATATGCCCTTCCTTGACAACTCAATAAAGCTGGATCCTCTGCCGACGAGTTCCCTTTACCTATGTGTCCACTATATGATCAGTGGATGCTTGTTCCATGCAGTCAGGGTTGATCTCTGTTGGTGTCAAATGTTTTGTGAACTCCTAGGTTTCCAATAATGGTGGAAAATATGGTCGAAAGAGGTCTACATTGAACATGGGGTGCAAGCCAAGGAAGTGTGGAGTGTTGAGATCAAAGGAATTGCTACCCACAACCTTGGTGATAGTGTAATGCCCATAGAGAAGCGGGTGGAGCTTTTGATGGGGCCCTGTAAAGAATTATTTTTGCAAATGTAACCAGACATTGTGTCCCACCTGAAACTAGTGCGGTACTCGGTTTTGATCATGGCACTACTTGTACTTAGCATTGGCTTTCTGCAAAATCTCATGGACCTTTTGGTAGATGTGTTGAATCGTCTCAATGAATCTCATGGCTTTGTTGTCCTCAGACTGAACATGGAACGATTGATCCTATGTGGTTTCAAGAGTTAGTGCAACATTAATGGGACCCAAGGGTTTGAATCCTAGCCCCACCTGAAATGGGTTATGGCTAATGGAACTATGGAGAGCCTCGTTGTATTTGTGCTAAACATAGGGAATAATCTCATCCCATGTACGTGAATTCTTAGGTTGTACATGCACAAGATGTGCACAATAATATGATTGATGACCTCCGTTTGGCCATCGGTTTGTGGGTGGAAAGTAGTGGATTTAGTGAGCTTGGTGTCCAACAGTGACCAGAGACTCGACCAAAATGTGTTAAGGAACCTGTTGTCCCGATCTGAGGTGATGGTCTGTGGTATCCAAAAATGGACCCACACTTGTTTGAAGAAGATATTGGTAGTATCTTTCGTTGTGATGCTCTTCATGCAGGCTATGATAATAACCATATTTGAAAACCAATCAACCACCACAAATACACAATCATTGTTGTTCTTGGTGGACAGAAGGCTAGACATGTAATCCATAGATATTGATTCTCAAGGCCTCTAGGGAGTAGGAAGACGAGTGTATAAACCTTGATTCTTGATGGATGGATTGGAAATGGGATAGGAAATGGAAGATCCAATATACTTGCTGACGTCTTGTCAAAGTTTTTGCCAATAAAAATGTTTCTGTAGAATGGCCACAATTTTATCCACGCCAAAATGTCCTGCCATCCAACTATAGTGAGCCTCCCAAATTAGCTTTGCATTCTCACTTGTGGGAACACATAGGTGGCGCAAATGGAATCACAGTCCATCCTATATGTGAAAGTCGATGAAATTTGTGCATGTACCTAAGAGATGATAGGTGGTGGGGAAGTCAAGGTCATGCTGATAAAGTTGGGTCCACTTAGATTCCTCATGCCCACAGGAATGGAG
>ML776835.1:63594-101035 GCA_009831015.1 Picea engelmannii | reverse complement strand
GATCCCGTCCACTTTCTTTTGCTACAAAGAGAGGCTCTATGTAGAGTTCAAAGATGTGAAAATGACCTTCTGCTTATTGCGAGCATAGATCACAAAGAAGAAGAACTTCCTGGTCTATGAAATGACCTTACTACATTGCTTAACATAGATTAAAGAAATAGTGTTAGGCGGTTCTACCTCTGGTATTGTATACAATTGTCTACCCAAAGTAATAATAAAATTGCGGGGTTTAGACTCATACAAAACATATCGCTTCCACAAATTTGGCTAGCCTAAAATAACATCACAAACTTCAAGCGTAGAAATATCACACAATACCTCGTCTTTGAAGGGCTTGATGTTGTAGGGTAGATGACATTATTGACTGACGCAAAGATCTTGTCCTTGGAGAAGCCAACAGATGGTGTAGGGTTGTGGGTGCAGTGCTATTGGTAGGCCTATTCGCTTGATGACCTCTGTTGAGATCAAGTTCTCCTGACTGTTTCTATCGACAATGAAATGTAGCAGAGTTCCCTTTACCCACATATGTGCGTGAAAGAGGCGTTCCCCTTCCTTTAGTTCTTCTGGATGGAATTTGGTGGTAGAAACAGTGGAACTGGGTTCAACAACGATGATCCACTTCCCACTTTTTGGATTTGATTCAAAGTCAGAATATTCCTCTGACTCGAAAGATTTCAGCTCGACCACCAGTGACAACCTAGAGTGACATTCTTTGGTGTTGTGCCAAGGTATTTTATGGTATTCACACCACTTTCTCACATCCTTCTTCGAATTCTCATTACCCTTATTGGGTTGTGGCTTGGACTTGTTGTCCTGAAAGAGGCCATATTTTCTTTGTCCCTTGTTTGGTGGGTTGAGACTGCCTTTTCCATGCTTCAACAATGAGGAATTTGCAGATCCAAACTCTCACCTCTTCTGCTTAAATTTATGCTTGATATTGACAACATATCTATAAGCCACACCTAATGATGCGATGTCCAAAAAATCCATTTCTATTTGAATGTATATGTGCATACAACCATGGTATTTGAGCACTAGATGTTTCTCAGATTCTTTGGTACACAATTTGGTGCACAGAGTATGGAAAATATTGGTGAAATATGGTACTGTCTAGTCCCTTTCTTAACACACCGTGGTCCATCTTGTGTACCGGTCCTCATAGCTTCCAACATGGTAGTATTGTTCTTTAATGGAATCCCTGAAGGAAGCCTAGGTGGGGGTGACTAAAAATATTACAGATTCCTTTGTGGCCCTTTGCTTAGAGTATGTATCCCACCAGTCCTTAACATGGGGGATGACCTTGAGGAGTGAAAAAGTAATATTTTCCCTATCAGAAAAATTGTGGACCGAAAATACCCTTCGAGAAAATTCAACCATTAATCTACAAGATTTGCATCTATCAGTCCTTCAAATAATGGAATATAAAAATTTACATGTACCTTGAAGGGGGTTGTGTGGCCTCTTGATGAAGATGTGTCTCCTGTGGGAAACCGTTGAAGGATCTATGCAAAATTTTCCATCATCTTGTTCCTTTTTTGCACAATGGATTCATTGAGAAATTTTTTAAAAGTATCTCTTGATCCCTCATATTTTTAAAAGTATCTCCTGATCCCTCATCCCCCATGAGTTGTGGTCATGTTTAGTGCGACTGATCTTGAAAAGGCTCGACTGATTCAAGTCCCAACTTCTTGTACCCAGATCTTATTGGGGACATGCACAAAGAAAAACAAATGAAGAGCATATCACTTTGATACCACTGATCCATATTTATGAGTGGAGAAAAATGAATAACACATTGAATACCATAACACAAATATACAAAGAGAAACAACATATATCTAGTGAATAATAACTTCTATTGAATAAAGAAAATAAGCTGAAACTATAAAACTGTCGAACATGGTGGTAGTTATCTCTGAGAAGAGATATGGTTGCTACTCATATCCATTTGAGAAGAATGATTACAATGAGACTTCAGAGGAATTTGTAACATTACTCATGAATTCCAAAACCCTAGAGATCCAAAAACCTAACCCTAGGAGATGAAATGCAAAAATTTATGTGGGCTCCGATGGGTAAGTTAGTACCTCAACTTCTCGATGTCCTAACTTTTGCATACGACTTTCATTTTAGGTGTGTGATAGCCCATTGGAAAGGTATTTCCAAGAAAGACACATTATGCCATCAAAGTCTAACTCTGTCTACAATTTTAACATTTTAAGCCAAACAAAAATTGTTTAGGGCCCCAAAACGACCATGGAAGTACAAAAAGATGTATTAATATGAAAATTTCCAAAATAATTTAGTTGGAATAGGTGGGAGGCCACCAATATCCACTTGGATGTTGTGCAGGGCTTCAGGACAACCCCGAAAGTGTAGAACCCATAATTACAAAGAAATGTTGTCATTATAGAGAAACATGTTGAACTAAAAACTATCGAGATGAGTCAGTTGGAATAGGTTGGTGGCCACCAATATCCTCCTGGATCAATGTCAAAAGCTACTCCCTATTAAATCTATATTTAAATATTGGTTGTGGTGTACGGAATTTATATTTTATTAACAACGCGTCACTAAGTGACAAATTATGTATTGCATGCACAACAAAAAATATGGATGCCTTCCTTTTCTTACATAACTCTTTATCATTGGAGTGTTCTTCAAACAAATAATTTGCACTAAAAAATAAGCACCCACAACTATTTATGAAACTTGCAATGGTCCCATCACTGTGTGGATGACCATCAATATATAGCAAGTTCTTTCTATTAAAGTTTTTGGAAACATAACCATTCATGCACATACTATACATGGAAACATTTGTTTGTATTTAACAACATTCAAGTAATTAGATTTACTATAAAGAGGACCACAAAATTGCATAAGTGTTATCGATTGTTTGGGAGGAATGAATATATGTGAAAGGATAAACAACCCAAGATTTGCAACATCTATTTTAGAATAGGAATTCATGTAATTATTACCACAAAAGGAGAATTTGATCCCAACATTAAGCATATGTAGGGAATATGAAAAAGCACCATATAAATTGTGGTTGTAATAGGTTTAATATTTACTTTTCAAATGGATTGGAAGATATAAGGCATTACTACCCTCCAACAGTTGAAATGACCTTGGTGTGTACTTGGATGTTTTTTCTCTTAGCTCGTACAACTTTTTGTATCTCCTAGTTTAGAGGTTTTGGGTAGTATTTCTATCATACTTTTGCTCACTATAACTCCTTACTAACTCAATGAAAGGAAATGGGTTGGTCAATTTAGGATGAAACGTAGTTTATTTGGCTTTCAACTTTTCGAAAAAGGAGCATATGGAAGTTTTCCTTGTTAGGATATTTAGACACTTATGAGTTAGTTAAGATCTACTTGGTCTAATGTGTCATCAGGTAAAAGTGTGTTTCTTGGTGTGTTTCTTTAGTATGCATTAGTATGCATTGGTTGTTAGGAAATTCGATAGTCACGATATGTTCCTGACATAGAGTGATCTGACGGTTCACATTCTCCTCGATTTGTGGCTTAACACCTGATTGGTCCATCATCTCTATTTAAAGAGCATGGAGGGTCATTATCCGATGATCGATTATGAGAAAATCTCTTGTAAAATCTCTCTGTAATTTTTTTCTTTTGCATTAATAAATTTCTCCAAGTGGTTGTGTTGGTTGGGGCCGTGGATGTTTCCCCATAGGGGTTTTACCATGTCAAAATATTGGTGTGCTCATATTTTATCTGGTTGTGTGAGTGTTTACTAAAGGTGTTCATCCTCTATTGGAATACCTATGTTTTCTAACATGGTATTTGAACCTATTTTAAGACCCACTCCCGTTGTCGTTCGAGATTGTGAAGCTAAGTTTCCTCATATATGGTTTCTTCCATTTATGCACATTTTTGGTTCGAGAGAAATTTTCCATTGCATCCAGAGCGCTCGTTTCAGTCAGGAACATTTTTTGTTTCACTCGAAAAGGTTTCTGTTTTCCCAAGATAACGCCATTTCAGCCAGATCCAGAGGTATAAAGCCTGAATATGCCCTTTTAAAATTTTTGCAGAGTATTATTTCGGTTTTATATTGTTTTTTCCGGGTTTATACTCTTTTATATCTTCATATGATCCTTTCCCCACGCCTTGTGTGATCTCGACAAATCATAAACAAAAAGGAAAAGGTGCATTTTTCGGGTAATCTAACCAAGATCTAGTCCTTGTTGTCATCGAGAAGAAAAAAAAAATCTTGTGTGAAAAGAGGTTAATCTCCAAGGTTGACAACAACAACACCAATCCTCCTAAACAATACAATATGTTTTGGTAGCTCACTTGATTAAAAATTGTCTTATTAAGTAAGAGGTCTTGAGTTCAAGTCTATTTTTTGTTACCTTTTTTTTTTTAAAGTTCATGCATCCATTGTAAAGTGTATTTCACTTCAAGTATAAAAGTGAACCACTATAAGTAGATTTAATATTTTATTTTGAAGTTTTTTTTTTTTCATGCAACTTTATTTTATAAAATAACTTCATTGTAAAAGTGATCCCTGCTTCTTTTTATAAAAGTGGGTCACTTCATAAAGAAACTTATTTGTAAAAGGGCATAACTTTCACATCCGAAGTCCGTTTTCAGTGCCGTTCTTTTTTTAAACCACCTAATTTTTTGAGATATTTCCATCCATATCATCAGTTTTATTTTTCAAATACATATTATTTACATATTTAATATGGATTCTTCTAGTGATATTTTTCTTACCAACACCAACTACTTCCAATGAAAATCCCATATGGAGGATTTATTAAGAAGTAAAGTCTTGTTCCAAATTACCTTGGGAAAAGAAAAAGAACCCACTGATGATGAAAACAAAGTCAAATAGGATAATAGGAATGATGAAGCACGTGGACTGATTATAATGTCCATCTTTCCTGATTTAAGGTTCCACCTTCAAGAAATTGATAACCTCGATGAAGCTTGGGAAAAACTTGAATCTGTGTTTGGTAAACACAATATTATTCAAGCACATCAGTTAGAAAATTAAATATTGACTTTAAGTCCAAATGATTTTTCTTGCATTGAATACTATCTATCTAAGTTTAAAACACTTATAATTTTATGTGAAGAGTGTAACATAAAGTTGGAGGAAGAGTGTTGCATCTATATTATTCTTTGTAAGCTAGGTAGTGCATATTATGTGTTTGTATCTACCTTTTATGCCATGAGAGAGGCTTTAGGGAAAGCTTATCAAAAACCCACTCTTGAGTCCTTTTGAGATGCTTTGATGAGAGAGCAAGATAATATTTTACAAATTGGAGTGATCAACACTGTAGGTACCTCCAACAAAGCCTTATTCACCCAGTAGAAAGATAAACCTAAGAATCCCAAGAAAAAACATCCTCGCCACAACAACAAGAAAAACAAGGGTCCCAAAATCACTCATAAAACTTCAGCTCCTAATGGTGACAAAGGAGAAAAATATAAAAAATAAGAAGAATGACAGACATTGCAACTTTTTTGATGTAGGAGCATCTCTCCAACTCATCAGTGCGTCAGCAACCAACGCACTAGGAGGGAGCAGATCTCAAGGAGAGAAAGGTGCCAACCTTATTATTTTTTTAAAATCTGTCAATTTTATGTAAATTTAATGTTTATAAGGCTCAAGGAAAGACGAGCCACTGTATTTGTACAGGCTGAGTGTAAAGTCGCCTTTAATGGTTGACAGATAGGTGGATCTATATCTCATTCAAACTAGATATCAAATTAAATGTAAATTAATGTATGTAGGTGGAGGAAGGCTGGAGGAGCCCTTGTTTTGTAAAAATATCAATGTATTGAGAAGAGTTAGTGGTTGTTAGTAATTTTTTTAATAAGGAGAGAAGAGGAGAAAGAGCTGAGACTATGTTGCAGTCCAGTCTTATACAAAGCGTAAATAACATTCAATATTAATACAAAAACAAATTTTCCTACATATGAATCTTTGTGTATGGTTCTTTGTAAATGTGTTGTTGTGTGTATTATGTGAATGAATGAATGTTTATTTTATGAATGCTTTATGTGTATGCTTATGAATGTTGTTAGAGAAAGTATGTTCCCTTTGAAGGAATAGATAGACTTCTCTATCTGTGCGTTTTTCTGAGTATTTATGGGCTCTCACGTCTGTGCAAGGAGTGCACCTTAGAGTTGTTAGAAAAATCTAAAAGGAGTGCACGAGAACTGATTCACGAGTTCTGAGAAGAGATTTCTAGGTGGGCACACCAGGACAAGTCGCAAACTCAGAAGGGAAGACTATGAAAGGAGTGCACATCAGAGTTACTGAACACTCTAATAGCCAACTCAAGGAGTGTGTAGGTGATTATTTAAAGTTCAAAGACACAAGGAAAGTTGAGTGCAAGGACTGCATGAAGATAACAAACTGCTAAAGTATTGGTAAATCTTAGGAGGAAGAGAGTAGACAACCAAAAAGTCATATGGAGAGAACAAAGGGACTGAACCCTTTGAAACTAAAGAGTTGAAAGCTATGGAGGAAGAGTGTGAGTGCTAGGAGGGCACAAGAAACCATTTGGGGGAACAAAGGGATGAGACCCTTTGAAGTTAAAAGCAACTCAAGATCAACAGATTTAGTGCAAGTGTGCACAAAGTCTCTGCAAGGTGTGTAGAGGAGGGGAACCTTTTAAGTTCCAGTTTTCAAATAAGCACAAAGTATATGCTTGAAACTTCCTTAAGTATCAAGATCAGAAGGGAAGCGCAAGAGTGCACAGGAGAATAGTATAAGCCTCAGACTATAGAAGAAGTGCAAGTGTGCACTCACACTTTGTCCGAAGTGTAGAAAAAATCTCAAGAGGTGCAACACAAGAAGAGGCCCAACAATCAATATCGCAGACGAGATTAAAAAACCAAGCCTTTGAAAGTTTGAGAAACCCTTTTGTTGGAAGGAAAGCACATCGATAGTGGAGAAGGAGATACAACAACCATTGGATTGGCTGCAAGAACAAATATGGGCCATTGGATCAACCCTCAAACAAGAGGAGGAGTGCCCAGAGAAGGAGAACAAATTCCAGTCGTCGGATATGAGTGCAAGGATCGACAACCATCAGATCCATGTAAGGTGCATAGGATTTAACCCTCGGAGTCCTTTGGAGTTCGCAAGTTCATAGATATTTCATGTGTATGTGCAAAGGATACAAGATTCTCGAAGTCTTGGGATCCAAAGTAAATCTGGACCGTCCATTTTTCAAGACTAGTGTCCGCAGATAAGCGGTCATCCGGAGGTTCGGTTATCCAAAGGAATGTGAGTCAGAGAGACTTTGGTGTGAGAAGGACCAAAGTATCGAAGCTCAAAGTGTGGTGGGGTAGTTGGATACAAGTACATGTGCCAAAATATATAGGAGTCCAAAGATCTAGTACTCTGGAGGAAATTGGGTGTAATCTAGCTTAGGTCGATGTTTGTCAAATCTCCGAAGGCTGGAGCAGATCCTGACCGTTAGCGTCAGGGCCACGGTCAATATATTTCTAGTAGTTTGGAAGTCCGACAGTCTGGGATAGAAAAACATTCAATGGTTCGAGAACTTCCGAAGGCTTGAAGGATAGAGTTGATCTCGACTGTTGGTCAAGGTAGGAAATGTGGAGAGTAGATACATCCTTTGCCAAGTCGTAGTTCATAGGTATCGTAAGTTGGAGTAGTAAGAACTCCCAAAGCCCGAAGTTCCAAAGTAAATCATAGTTTTTGGATGCCACTCGAATGAGGACCATTGATCCTTGCTTCTTTCGAATTCAGAAATTCGTGAGTTCAGGAGGATGTGCTCGATAAGTATCGAGAAGCCCCAAATCTCGAAGCCCGGAGAGAACGTCGGTCGTAGATCTCGACGCGAGTTGTGGACTGTTGATTCCCTTCCATTGTTCAACTATTCATGAGTTCACTTGTTTGGAGGAATTGGAAAGTGGTCCTATTGAAACGCTCAGAGCCCGAAGCTCCAAAGTGCCGAAGTAGCACGGTTTGCCTACAAGCCTGCTCATAGCCCTCAGTCACATGCGATTTTGGCCAAAACAAGAGGGATAATGCCCAAAATTGAATTTAAAGGTAAAGGGGGTTAGAATAAAGGCACCCGCAGGTTTTATTGGATCTTCACAAGGAAATTATGGACCTATGAAGAAGTGTTTGAGGGATCCAACAAGGATCTAAGAGGTAATTTAGCTGCAAAGATGAACGATCCTAGATAGGGAGGTCACACGAGCCCTAATAGGTGGTAGGGGTTTGCATCATTTTATGGGAAATATGGTCATTATGAGTCCAAATGTTTCAAGAAGATGGTTGATCTAGTTGGATATTGGTGGCCACCCACCTATTCCAACTTTGTGCTCTTGTCCATTTTTAAATCAACACGTTCTTCTATACTTCTTTGTAATTGTGGGTTCTAAATTTTTGGGGCTGGCTAAACCCCTACACATATTCCAGGTAGATACTAGTGGCATCTCACCTAACACAACTGGATTACTTTTTTATGTTTTCATGTCAGCACATATTGTTGTACTTCCGGCGCCATTTTGGATCCCTAAACAATGTTTTTTTGGCTCTTCACATTCAAAATGTAGACGGAGTTCGAGTTTGATGTTGTAATGTGTATTTATCTAAAACACCTTTCCAACAGGCTATCACGGGCCTAAGACAAAGGTTGTATGAAAATGTTACGACCCCAGGAAGTTAATTTACCAACTTACCCATAGGGGCCCACATGACTTTTGGCGTTTCATCTCCTAGGGTTAGGTTTTTGGATGTATAGGGTTTTGGCATTCATGAGTAATATCAAAAATGCCTTTGGAGGCTCATTGTAATCATTATACTCATATGAATTTGCGTAGAAGCCACATCTCTTCTCAGAGATAACTACCACCATTCGAGAAAGTGTTTTCAGTTCTGCAGTTTTACATTTTCAGCCTATTTTATTTATTCAATAGAAGATATTGTTCATTGGATATCTTTGTTGTTCTTCATATATCTGTGTTTATTGTATTAAGTTTGTTAACAAGTTTGTTCCACTCCTAAATCTAGATCGGTGGTATCATAGTGGTATGCTCTTCATTTATTTTTCTTCGTGCATGTCCCCAACAAGATTTGGGTATAAGAAGTTGGGACTCAAACAAATCGATTCATTGTAAGATTGACTGCGACGAGCCCAACAACAACCCATGGGAGACAAAAATAAAGATGATGTAGTAGGAGATCCTTTTAAAATGTTTCTCGATGAAGCCCTTGCGCGACAAAGGAACAAAATGATGAACAACTTTGCACAGATCCTTTGGTGGTTGCCCACAGGAGAAGCATCTTCATCAAGCGACCATGCAAACCCCTTCAAGGTACAAGTAAATTTTGATATTCCATTATTTGAAGGAATGATAGTTGCAGATGTTGTAGATAAATGGTTGAATCTACTCGAAGGGTATTTTTCATTCTAGAAATTTTTTGATAGGGAAAAGATTAGTTTTGGACTCCTCAAGGCCATCCCCCATGTTAAGGACCAGTGGGACACTTACTATGAGAAAAGGGCCATAGAGGAATCTGCAATATTTGTGGTTTCCCCTACATTGGATTCCTTTCAGGATGCCATTAAAGAACAATACTACCCTACTGGAAGCTATGAGGACTAATACACCAGATGGACCACCCTACATCAAGAAAGGGACTAGATATTACCATATTTCACCAATATTTTCCATATTGGATATCAAATACTCTAAGAGACATCTGGTGCTCAAATATCGTGATTGTTTACATAGATACATTCAAACAGAAATGGAGTTTTTGGACATAACCTCATTGGGTACATCTTATAGATACACAATTAAGATCAAGCAAAAATTTAAGCAGAAGAGGTGAGAGTTTGGATCTGCGAATTCCTCACAACTGAAGCAGGGAAAAGGCAACCCCAACCCACACAACAAGGGACAGAGAAAAGATGGCTACTCTTAGGACAACCATTCCAAGACACAACACCATAAGGGCAATGAGAAGGCGAATAAGGACACATGAAAATGGTGTGAGTACCATTAAATCCCTTGGCTCAACATTGAATAATGTCTCTCCAAGTAGTCACTCGTGGTTGAGATGAAGAATTCTAAATCAGAGGCCGATTCTGATTCTGAATCAAATCTTGAAGAAGGGAAGTGGTTTATTGATGTTGAACCCAGTGCCACTGTCGCTACCACCAAATTCCGGCCAAGCGAACCAAAAGAACCAGAGGAAGGGGAATGCTTCTTTCACTCACAGATGTGGGTAAAGGGGGGTCCTCTTCATTTCATTGTCGACAGCGACAGTCAGAAGAACCTGATTTTAGTAGAGGTCTTCAAGTGGCTAGACCTGTCAATGAAACTACACCCACATCCCTACACCATCGGCTGGCTTCACCAAGGAAGAGATATCTGTGTCATCCAACAGTGTCATCTGCCCTACAGCATCAAGTCTTTCAAAGATGAGGTATTGTGTGATATTTCTCCCCTTGAATTTTGTGATGTTCTTTTAGGACAACCATATTTGTGGAAGCATCATGCTGTGTATAAGTCTAGACCTCGCAATGTTATTATTACTTTGGGTAGACAATTGTACATGATACCAGAGGTAGAGCCACCTACCCCTATTTCTGTAATCTTTGCTAAGCAATGTAGTAAGGTCATTTCACAGACCAGGAAGTTCATATTCTTTGTGATCCATCCTCACAGTAAGTAGAAAGTCTATGTCACATATGTGGCCTCTACACAGAGCCTCTCTCTATAGCAGAAGCAAGTGGATGGGATCATGGAAGAATACAGATACATTTTCTCCTCACCCACCGGGGTACCAACGCACTCACAAGTCAAGCATCCAATTGATCTGACCTCTAGTGCACCTATACCTAATGGACCATTATATTCTTGCTCGTTGATGGAAAATGATGAAATTAGGAGTCATATCCAAGAGATTCTTCAAAAGGGGCACATCATACCCACCTCCTCCCCTTGAAGAAGCTCAGTTGTACTAGTGTAGAAGAAGGATGGGACTTGGCGACTTTGCATTGATTACAAAGCCTTAAACAAAATCACAGTCGAATCGGTACCCAATTCCTAGGATTGATGACCTTCTTGACCAACTCAAGGTGGAAAAGTTCTTCAACAAGATTGACCTAAAGTCTAGCTACCACTAGGTTCCCATCGAACCAACTGATGTATGGAAGACAACCTTAAAATCTAAAGAAGGTCTCTTCGAATGGTTGGTCATGCCTTTTGGCTTAACAAATGTACACGCCACTTTCATGCGGTTGATGGATGATGTATTGAGACCCTTCACCAACTCTTTTGTGGTGGTATATTTTAATGACATCCTCATCTTCAACAAATCTTGGGAGGAGAACATGTGGCATATTCAACAGGTTTTGAGAACTATGTGGCAGCACAAGCTATATTCCAACTTGGAAAAATGATCTTTTGGCATGAATAGGGTCCAATACTTGGGATACATTTTTGATGAGCATGGGGTACATGTTGATCCAACTAAGATCCAAGTCATTTGTGACTGGCTATCCCCGACCACACTAAACAAGCTTCGAATCTTCTTGGGACTGGACAACTTCTATTGAAGGTTCATGTTGGGATTCTCCCATATTGCATGGGCCTTCATCCAGGTGACCAAGGGTGGTGGCAGGGAAAATTTTGTGTGGGTAAAGAAACAACAATGAGAATTCAATGATATGAAGCATCGCTTGTGCTCATCTCCAGTACTCTCCTTTCCTAATCTGCAACAACCATTCGAGATTGAGAATGATGCATTTGAATATGTTGTAGGCTTAGTTCTCACTCAACATGGTCATCTAGTGGAATACCATAGTGAGACACTTTCAGATATTGTCCAGAAATACCCTACCTATGACAAGGAAATGTATTCCATTGTACAATCATGTCGTCAATGCAAACATTACATTATGGGAAAGGAGATGATCATACAAACTGATTACAAGCCTCTGTAGTTCATATAGACACATGGGAAATTACAGAAAGACCACCATCAAAAGTGTTCCACCTACCTACAACAATTCCATATCAACATCAAGTATAATAGAAGGATGTAAAATTGTGTCTATGATTTCCTCAGTCAACTTCCCATGGATGCACTCACCACTATGCTCCATTCCTGTGGCCATGAGGTATCTGAGTGGCCCCTACTTTATCAGAAAGATCCTAAATTCACCACCACCTATTAGCACTTGGGTACAGACAAGAATTTTACCGATTTTCACATTCAGGATGGGATATTATGCCATCTGGGATATCTATGTGTTCCTACAAGTGAGCATGAAAATTTGATTTTGGAAGCCCACTACAGTCGGATGGCAGGACATTTTGGCATGGAGAAAACTTTGGTTGTTCTTCAGAAACATTTTTATTGGCCAAAACTTCAACAGGACGTCAACACGTATATCAGATCTTGCACTTCTTGTTCCATTGCCAAGCCAACCATTAAGAAGCAAGGCCTATACACCCCTCTTCCTACTCCCGAGAATCCTTGGGAATCAATATCAATGGATTGCATGTCTGGCCTTCCGTCCACTAAGCAAGGAAATGATTGTGTATTTCTGGTCATTGATCGGTTTTTGAAGATGGCCATCCTCACATCCTGGAAGAAGAATATCACAGCGGAAGACACTACCAAGATCTTCTTTGAATGAGTGTGGGTCCTGTTGATGGATCTTAAATCCCTTACTTCAACAGTAGGAACCAAACCCGCCAATGAGGCCCAATTAGACTCTGCAATGTTTGAAGATGGAATGGTTCTCCAGATCTTGTGATCCGATCAATTTATCGATGGGCTTTGTGTTTTCTTGTGAAGGCTCTTCCTTCAGTTAGGACTATTCTCTTTTGTATTTTCTCTTGGGTGGGACTGGTAGGAGAAATGAAATCCAGTATAAACCAACTTGATAACAAAGAATATTAAGTTTTAACTACTGGGGAAGAGGCTGATCTTGGGATAACCTGCTGCTCAAAAAATGCAGTCAACAATTCTATACCACAAGCCTAGTACTAATACATCAACCATGTGAGCATCCAATTACCGTCTGAGAAAATAGTTATCAGAAAGAAAAAAAAATATGTAATAAGATAATGGAAAGAAAAATAATTCATCTACCATAATTATTCATCACATAATAACACCACGATTTTATCTTCATCATTAAAGCAAAGAACATCAAAACATTGCACCAAATAAATTGACAACAAAATTAATTGCTCTTACTCGTTACTGCATCATTCATGAAACATGATAGGAAGTAGTTCTTCTCCAAGTCCAATCACATGCATCTGATGAAAATAGTTTGTCTTTGGTCCAAAAGGACTCCTCAATTCATAGCAGCTTCAAAATAATTCTTAACAACCAAAAAATAAAGAGTTCTTACACCCACCATCGACCCCTAACTAATTGGCCGATGTATTTATTTATAATATAAAGTTTAACTGAAATTAACGACTAAGTGCAGTTTAAGAAAAGAAAAAATTGCCACGTGGAGTTATCTTCTAACAGTTTCTTTAACAGTCAACTTGAGATATTTCTTGGAAAGGGTGACTTCTCTCATATTCAGACCAGCTGATAAACAATTCTTCACACGTTTGGGCCCATGGAAACCTGTGTTGTTCCATCAGAGACGCATATATTCCCTCGATGTCTACTGCATGTGCTCAGTACTTTACTAGACTGGAGTTCAACTATTGTAGCATGGTTCAGGCCCTAATCGGAGGTTCTGTGAAACATTGCACTTGCCCTAGCCTCACATCAATCATCTTTGTGAGATCTTCAGTCCATAGTGAGTCTTGTTTGGCATGCAACTTGACTACGTCGCTTAAGTCGACAAATTTGTCGTGTTTGCCAAACTTGGGAAACCCGACATCCTTCATTATTTTGTTAATTTTATCCCAGTGCTTCTTGCATCTAGTCAATTTCACTTGGATATCTCGGTGTGGGTCCCGAGACATCTTATCCGAGTACTCGGCTGATCTCTTCATGCGATTAAGACTACTTTTTCCCACCATCCAATTGCCATGTTTTTCCTTGTCTCGACCTTGCTGGACTGCCTCGATGTACTCAAGTCTTTCTACCACTTGCTACACCCTTTCATACCATCGCTCCATCTCCTTGCATGTCACAAGTGCCAAGAGAGTGTCCTCCTAGAATTCATCCATGTTCGCAGTTAATAAGTGTCTTTCCTTCTTGAACTCGTCGTAAAATTATTTGAACTCACCTTTCAGATACACAGTGGTCTGTGTGGCACCTCTATAGTATTCGGCTAGATGACGCAAGTGTTATAGCTCCTTTAGGGTAGTGGCTAGTTCCTTTTCGTCTCTCCTGGATCTATCCAAGGTGGAATCTAAGAGGGCCTTTCCCACGCCGATCAGTTCAAATGTCCAAGCGTCTGCTATGTTAATTAAGTTCTCCTCTGTAGTAACCAATATGGAGTGATCCAACATGATCCTTCTTTTCTTTGAAGTCCTTTGAATGATGACCTTTCTCTATTGATTGTAGGAGATCGCATAGATATCTGCTAACTCGTCTATCGGCTCTGGTATCTGCTACCTCGTCTATCGGCTCTGGTATTTGTTGATCACCCCATGTGAGCATATTTCCCAGGCTACTGGTGGTGTATATTTGTTCAAGATTGGTCTCTTGAACTTCCTCGTTGTGCCTCGTAGTTCCAGTTTCTACTTGTTGCTCGTCAGGGATTTGAGTATTGGGCAGAATAGAGATGCCAGGTAGAGACTCGTGACTTACTTTCGCATTGGCCACCAAACCACTGATTCCCTTTTTGGTGGATTCCTTCTTTGATTCCTCTCATTCGGGCTTGTCCTCCAGATCTGCTTCGGTTTCCGATGCATTAGGTCCCTTTGTGTCATGACCACTTTTGGCTTCTATTTCCTCTTACGAGACCTCCTTGTCTTGAACTTCAGGCTCAGGGGAAGAAGTCTTCTCAGGACCTTTTTCCTCTTGGACACACATAGGGGTGTCGTGAGATGGATTTGGCCTCTCTTCATCACTATATATATGTATAATCTTTCTCAATGGATTAGGCGCTTGTGTTTCCATCGAAACCTGACCTGTCTCTAGTTTAATTGTCCCGCCCACCGGGGGATTGACCAGTGATGTTGTGGATTTAGGGTTTCCTAACCTGTTTTTGTTACCAGGATTTATGGAACCAGACTGCTTGGCTCCGTCAGGCTGCCTTCTTGGATACTAGTTGGAAGTGCAGGTGTTATGATGAGGTATGGATCATCCTGCATCCACTTCATTAGTAGCTAGATTTGTTTCCACAAACGTTCACTCATCCCTTGTGCAAATTGAATTTTAGGGGAATCCCTGGTAGGCACTAAAGATTCCTGATAATCCACTGCTGCTTCGATGTATTCTTTGGTATTTCCCATTGCTTCTCCTGGTTCAGATGCTATTGTTCCTTCCTGAGTCCTGAGAATCTCTTGAGTTTTCCACTCCAAGGATGTCTCTTTATCTTCCCAACTCATGGCCTTGAACCTGGTGGTTCGAGGATCAACCATCCTTTCTGCCAACTCATTCTAGTATTGAGCATTTTCGGTGAAAATTTCATCTTCAAACCGGTCATGGGCATAAGGCCAACAGGATGATACCTATGATGTGTGTTGTAGGACCAAGCCCTTGGGATCGTGTTTGCGAAAACAACCAGTTTTGAACCAGAATTCCAATTGGATTAGCCCTTATTGCTTAGCATGCACAGTGTCTTTGACCATGTAGAAGCCAATATGAAGCCCATAAGGTATGAATGCCCGCTTCTTGTCTTTTACTAAAGTGGCATTATATCCTTGCAAAATGGTATGATAGAAAATTTCCCCTAACACTAGTCAATTGGTAACATATATGGGTAAAAAATGGGGTGCCCCTGGGGCATCAAAAACCTTGATGTAGGTATCACATTCATCTAGATACCAGTGACCTACTTTCGATATAACCTTTTTTGCTTCATCCGACGACCTTGGGAACTCTTTCTTGAACAACAAAGAATGAATGTGTGCAATAAACTAGTCACAGATAAGAGAATATGATTTTTTGTACCTGTTTTCCCATAAGATGATGAAGTATACATGGGTTGGGAGTTCTAAGGAGTGCCCGTTTAAGTTCATTCCATAAAAAACATTCCTAGCACAAACGACGTCCAACAGATACGAGGCCATGTAGAAGGAGAGGGTTTCTCCCCCTTTCGGTGTCTGAGCTTGTCGTATACAGGTACTTAGTTTTTTGGAGATGATGGCACCCCAATTGAAGCTTGTGCCTGAAATGGCCACCATATAAGCTAGAGGCATCCAAGCCTATGAAAACCGGGAAAGTATTTCTCCCCATGCAACATGTAAAGAAGAGCCATCAGGTATATGTATGGTTCCCTTAGATTGGTCGTTGGATACCAAACGACAATCCGGTTCGTGAATTGTTTTTCTTCCCTCCACCATGATGCCATGATTTTGCTGGTGTCGTGTGCTACATAGAAACTTACAACGAAATCAGTGCTCATCTTTTTGTCTAGCTTCCTGAGCTTGTAGTAACTTTGGACCTCTGAAGGGAAGAAAACCCCGACACATTCACCATTATCGTTATTAATCAAACATTTTTTTGCATCAGAGTGGTCAATGAGCCAATTTAGGAGCTCAATGCAAGGGAACACCAGAGTCCGGCTTGCCACCATGTGTAGATCAGCCTTACAGATATTTGGGTGGACATCATCATCAAGTCTTCTTGTATCAGTGTCACTATGTGGGGTATACTCGAGTGGTTCTTCCCTCTTTATTTTCTTGAAAAATTCTTCCTAGTGAGGGACTGCTTCTTTGGATCTAATGTTTGCCTCTATGTCTCCTAATGCTGGGGACTAGACGAAGGCCTTTTTGGTGGTTGTCTTAATGACGGGCACCTGATATGGAGTGAATTCTAATTTCCTTTCAACTGCTGGGGAGGGGCCCTCTCCTTCTTATGGTTCTTACAGCTTTGGCGCTCTTGGGGATTTCCTGGTGGGGGGTTTCTTGGGAGGCATTGTTCCTGCAATTTAAATGGCCCTTTAAACAGGTTTGCAGAGTAGCGTTGGGTGGGAACATATAAAAGGAAGCAAAAAACACCATAGGTGTATACATACCTATAATTATTTATAATATAGTTGTCTAATACTCCTTGAACCTTAGACGCCTTCTTCGGATTGTTAGCATCGCTCTTCTGTTTGTTATGAAATCCTTTCCACATAGAATAGGTTCATACATCATAACTCAAAATAATATAATGGGAGGGGTCCTATCAGTCGTATCAATCAGTTAATGTGAGTAATGAACTTAATTCAAAACAAACTACCATCAGATCTCTGCAAATAAATTCTAACTCGGTTGACAGCGGAGGTGCGGAGGGAGGTGCATTGTATCGATAGGCTTAAACAATCCCTTTTTATTTGTGCACAAAACAACAACTAATGCATGATCTGCGGATTAACTAACACTTTAAATGCATCGTACCTAACATATCTAAGGGATAAAACATCTCATCACTTCGTGTCTCTCCAGTGTATAGATCAGGGATCGACTACTATCTTTGTTCATATTTTCATTAATGTGCTCCTGGTAAACACTCTTAATGCCGATGATATCGGGGATCGAGGAAAGTTTAAGAGCATATCTTCTTGGCATGTTATCATCTTTGTAAATCTATGACGCCAAAATTGTTTCAGGAGTCACGATCGGCGATACCACTCTTCTCCTTGTGTGATGCTTACTCTTCTCATTTTTATGTCGATGCTGGACGAATCGGTCTTCGGGAATATTCTTACTGAAGCTCATTCACAAAAAGAGAGGGACTTTCATCCGTCGATGCTGATGAAGATCGTTCTTCGGAGGTATTGATTTTCATGAACATTTCTTATCACACTTACGTCTCCCCGATGTCAAATCCCTTAAGCGCGTCTGGAGACACTTTAACTGTTGATTTATTAAGTAATTGTTAAATTAGTCTCCTTTAAAATTAAGGTGATTCTTTATCTGTTCAGGCAGACTTTACACAATTCAAATATGAAAACATAAAAGATAAGCATGAGAAACAGTTTTATACTAAAACAGACAGTGCAAAGGATTAAGTGGTACCCAAAAAGTAGAAAACGGGAATAGAATTTTTTAGGGTGTGTTGAGTGCTCAACAAATGGTGATTCACTAGGAGAAAGGAGAATCTCTCTCTCTCTCTCTCTCTCTCTCTCTCTTTAATTTTATTGGAAGTATTGTTTTAGGGCTTGAAAATTTATTGGGAGGGCATCAGGTTCCCCCTTCAGATTCTACAACCGATAAGTGCATGCCCCAATCTTCTCAGCCACCTGGAAAGGTCCAAGCCATAGATTCTGAAATTTAGAATGTTTCCATTTTGGTTCATTTTCCCTATCCCACTTCAGGACTAAGTCTCCTACTTAAAAATTCTTTTCTTTAGCCTTATGCTTATTGAACCATCTTTTCACTATCTATTGGTGAGCTAGGAATTTTGACTTGGCCTTTTCTCTCTCTTCTTCCAGCATGAGCAGAGTGTTAATTCTTTTTTGCATGGTCGATGAAGGTTCTTTGTTGGAATATTGGGCTAGTTGAAGAGATAGAAGATAGAGCCCATTTGGGAGGATGGATTCTTGCCCGTAGACCAGAAAGTACAGGGAATTTCCTATAGCTTCTTTGGGTGTCGCCCTATCAGCCCATAGAGCATTATGGAGTAGATTATGCCAATTTATTTGGTTATCTGTGACCATCTTATTTAATATTATTACCATGTTTTTATTAGTTGATTCTACCACACCGTTTCCCTGGGGATAATAATTTGCAGAGTAGTTAATTATGATTCATTTTCCCAGAGAAAACTCTGTCAATGGGGTGGAAGAAAAGTAAGTTTCATTATCAAAGACTAGAACAGAAGGGACACCAAACCTCATGATCAATTGTTTTTCTATGAATTGGATTACTACCTTCTTGTTTACATGAATAAGAGGAATGACCTTTACCTATTTCGCGAAATAGTTGGTGGCAGTAAGAATGTACTTGTGCAGTTTTGAAGAGCTGGGTGTAAGTTCTCCTATGATATCCAACCCCCACTGCTCAAAAGGCCTAGAGACATTCATAGCTTGGAGTGGGACTGCTTCTCTCTTCTCCTTTCCATTGCTTGTTTGACAAGCCTTACAGTTTCTAGCGTAAGTATGAGCGTCTTTGAACATGGTGGGCCAATAATAGCCGGCTCTCATAATATCATGAGCAGTGGTGTTTTCTATGAAATGTCCCCCGGCGGGGCCATCATGGAGTTCATTCAACACTTTGACTGCATCTTCACGTTCAAGACATCTTAATAGTACTCCATCATAATTGATCTGGAAGAGCACCAAATTTATAAGGCAATATTGTGCAGATTTTAATCTGAGGGATCTCCTTTCTCTAGGGTTGAGATCTTCGAGACAAGTCCTATGTTGTAGAAGATAAGTTAAATCCTTATACCAAGAGTCTAGTCCTAGGGATATGTATGATACTTCGCCACACCATAGTGCCATTTCGTTCTCCCATCCAGAATCTTCATTTACTTGATCATGGGCTTCTGCTGCAAGCTTGCATAACCCTTGTCATTTTACTAGTTTGGTAGGTTTTATATTTAGATCAAATTCCTGGACTACTTCCATCCAGTTCCCTCTTCTTTCCCCCATTTATTGTTGGTTAAACAAGGATGGGATTGTAGGGTGTGGCACAATCACTTTAGTGTGATTCTTGAGGATGTAAGACCTGACATGATTTACTGCCTTATAAAACGCGTAGGGATGTTTGTCTATAGCAGGATAATTGAGCTCATCTCCTTGAAGATTAGTACTCATAAATGATAATGGGGATTCATTGTTGTCATCATCCATCTGAATCAAAATTGCAACTAACGATTGGTCGGAGGCAAAAGTATAAAGGGAAAAGTCTCTATTGAAATCGGGACTTCGCAACACTGGGGCTTGGGATATAGTAGCTTTGATATTGTTGAAGGCATCTTTTCTCTCATCATCCCACTTAAATTCGTCATCCTTGCAAATTATCTTTTGTAAGGGTTTGATGATTTCTGCGAAGTCGGGAGTGAACTTCCTCACAAAATTGATTTGCTCGAAAAAGGACTACACAGATTTATTTTTATGGGGTATTGAAAGTTGAGATATGGCCTTAATTCTTTCCAAGTCTATGTGAATCCCTGCTTGAGATATAATGTTACCTAACAACTTACCTTCCTCGAAAAAAAAGATAGTTTTTTTTGGGTTTAAGGATATACCGTATTTCCTACAACTTTCAAAAATATGAGTTAGGTATTGGATGTGCTCTTCTCTATTCTTTGAATACACTGTTACATCATCTAGATACACTAGCACACATTTATTGATTAGTCCCCAGAAATCCACGTCCATGTCCCTTTGGAAGGTCGCTCCTACATTAATTAACCTGAAAGGCATGCATTTATAAGCAAAGGTTCCCCATTTAGCTTGGAAGGTGGTTTTTAAACGATCTTCATCTGAAACCAGGACTTGGTTGTAACATGAGAACCTGTCTAGTAGAGAGAATATATTCGAGCCAGACACAATCTGTAGGAGTTGTTCCATCGGCGAGACTGGGTAATTGTCTTTTTCTGAAGCTTTGTTGAGGTTCCTAAAATCTACACATAGGAGGATTTCTCTCGACTTTTTCCTCACCAGAACAAGATTTTCTACCCAGGTGGAATGCCTAACCTGGAAAATGATCTTGGCATCTAAAATTTTATTTAATTCCTAATACATGAGAGGTTCTAGGGATGGGTGATACTTTCGAAGCTTCTGTTGGAAAGGTTTCAGTTCAGGTTTTAACGAGTTGGTGTGTTGAATGATGCGGGTATCATAAGTTTTCAAATCCCTATAGGACCATGCGAAGACATCCTGGTATTGTCTGAATAATTTGAGGTAATATTTCCTCTCTTCCTTATATATGGTCTTGCCGAGATTCACATTCTTTGGGTTTTCTGGGGTCCCAAGATTTATAGTTTCATGCAGGGGACAAGACCTACTAGTATTTCCATTTTTAGGTCCCTTAAATCGCTCTTTCAGAACAAACAGATTTTCAAGATTAGTTGTCTCTTTCGGGATTGTGTGAGCCTTCAATTCATCCATAGGTTTTCCTGTCCGAGGATCAGTTTCTATTGATTTCTCTTGGAATTATTCATCGTCAATAGCGAGATATTTGAAATTGTCTTGGTTGGTTAAGAAGTTTATAATATGTTCATCTCCTTCAAAGAATTTCCAATCGGGAATGTTATTAGGTACCGACGGTTTGTAGAGCAGCTCCACAGTGAATCGGGAGGCTTCATAATCCTCTAAAGGCGACATCCTGGAAGTGGTTATGGCCAAGGAGTCAGCAAGAATATTTTTTTCTCTGGGGATCGTTGTGATATTGAAAGCTTCAAAGTTATCTATTAACCTATGCACCTCCTGTTGATAGTTCTTTAGGTGAGGAGAATTACAATGTATAGTATTCCTTACTTGTCTAACAATAATTTCAAAGTCTCCAAAAACTTTCAATTCTTTGACATTCAAATCTATGGCTTTCTTTAATCCTTATACCAGAGCTTCATATTCGACAGTGTTGTTGGTACATTCAAACTCTAGCCTACATGACATAAAATTACGTTCACCTTTAGGATCGATGAGGATGCACCATCCTCCTGACCCTTCTTGCAATTTAGATCCATCAAAATAGAGGGTCCAAATTTGTGAGCGAAAATTTCTCTTTTCGTTTCCCTTATTAGTTTCTTTCTCTCCGACCTTTTGTTATGCAAGCTCTAGCACAGGGTTTTGACAGAAGAGGGTGTCTCCTATCGGTATCAACGATCTCTCTTGAAAAACCAATTCGAATTTTTGGGTAAGAGGAACATCAGATAAGAGAGGAGTGAATTTTCTAAAGTAGGAATCACAGGAATAATTGCCCATTCTAGGGAAATCTGTGGACGATGGTTTGTTCGGGGTTTCTATATCAGTGACCATATGTTTCATATATCTCTCCCTATCGATTCTGATCATGTTCTTGTATCCCTTCAGTGGTAGCCAAAGGTGTGCCCAGTCTGTACTGAAGTACTCGCTTAGCTTTTTAGACCAATCTCGACTCAGTAATAGCCCATATGCCTCTGGGATATGTACTACGATGATGTCAATCACTTGCATGAATGTGGGGTGTGTCGATATTATGATCATAAAATCTTGAGTTCTCCTATGGTCTTGACCTGGGTCCTATCTAGTTGTATGAAATGTTTATCACTTTTGAGAGGTATGGCATTTAATTTTTTGCAAATAAACAAGGGCATAACATTGGAAGACGCTCCAGAATCTACCAAACAGTTATGAAGGTTTCTATTGAAGACTTTGAACGTTAAGAGAAAATGTGGGACAAAAGGCTTTTTCTTTCTATCTCTCGCACAGGTGTTCACAGTTGGTTTGCCCACTAGATCTGTGGGAGACGGATTTCTTTCTGGACCATTACCCACTGCTGGTTTTTCTACTGAATTCAAAGCTTGTAATAGAAAGTCCTTCTACTGAGGAATCATGCATATGTCTGTAACTGATATATTGGCCTTTAGATTCCTCAAATCTTCGACCACATTGTAATCTAGTTTGGGCGATTCCTGGGTATGAATGTGTATAATATTTTTACCGAGAGCGAAAGATGTTTTCGGGTGATTAGGCGTTAACTGGATTTTCGAGGCCTGGGTGGTGTCAGTATCTTTCAATCCAAGTGGGCCCTTACTATGTGTTTGTACCACCGAAACTTCCACGGGTTGTTCATGAGACTCAAACAGGTCATTGGACGACGTGATCAGGTCGAGATCCCATATCAACATGGATGTATCTCGTGGTGGGTCAATCTCTTCATGGTCAACAATATTCATAACTGAACTTCTTGGTTGTTCGGTTAGGGAGACTTCATCTAGAAACCGATTAGCCATCAAATTCATGGAATGTACCCATTGAGAGAAGTCTCTTTCAGAGTGGGTTTCCTGATGATAAGTACAGAAAGAATCATACGGAACATTCCCTAGATCAATATTTAATTTAGATGGGGGAGGTTCAATTGCTTTGAAAGGATGGTTCCTTTTAAAGAAAGGCTTATAGGGCATTTGGCCTAGGTTTCCCTCTCCTGCATTTCTCTTCATGTCTATGATCTCGCTTGATAATTTCTTAACCATGCATTGTATATATTCTATATATCCATTACCCTTGTTGGGAACCTGTTCAGTTGGTTTCCCTGACGGTCTAGTTAGAAGGAGTCCTCTCCTGGGAGGGGGCTGGGCTTCTTTCTTTACTAGAGAGGCCTAGACTTCTTTACATCCTTTCATATGGAATTCTATTGTCTTGGCCTCTTCAAAATTTTCCGCCATGGTTTTCTTAGTGGCTCTCTTTACAAACATAGAAATACAAGCCAGGAGTGCATTAGCATAAACCTTGATCTGCAACTTTTGAGTTGGTTTTTTCGTTGGCTGGAATTTGTTTAAGATAGTCGTGAATCTTTGATTGAAATCTTTGACCCTTCATTTCGAACTCATGGTGGTTGTGAATAACTCAGCCATCAAAGCTCCTGTAGTAGTTTCCTTTTCAAATTTATATACAAAATCTTTCTGGAACTTGGTATAGCTAGTTATAGATCTTACTGGCAGATTAAAATACCATGTGGAAGCTGAATTTTCAAATGTGTAGGGGAAAATTATGTAGACTATGTCTTCATGTTGAACGTTCATGAGTCTAATCACGAGTATGAACTTCTTAATATAATATTTAGGTAAACCTAAATTCTTGGGGTTGTACTTGGGAAGCAGCTTCTTCGGGTGTTGGGGAATATTATGTACTCATCCAAGGACGACCACGGCATCTCTGGCCAACCAATTTTGGTTGTTCTGAAGTGGTATTTCCCCTTCTTCCTCATGGTTATTATTACCTTCCATATATTCGAAATCTGAGTTGAACTCTTCTTCTTCTGAAAAGTCATTTGGCTCAGAGATGTCGCTGGCTCACATTTCGGGTATCAAATCAAGAGGTTCTTGGATTTCGGTAATGATGCAATATATTACGTCTTCTACAAAGTGTATGAAAAACCTCGTCGAGAGTTCTAACCACTGGTATGCTTTGTTGTTTTATTCGAGAAAGTATGGGAGATAAAGACAACACACCGATCTGTCGGGCGTAGGATATTGTGATTCTTCTGAATTGATTTACTTGCTCGTGAGGAAGGGCGTAAGGTATTTCAAGGTGAAAAGGTTCTTCCTCGGGCTGGGGTGAGTTACCCACTTCGGGACTACTTAGTGTGTGTGGGTTGTCTATTGAATGAATAGCCATGCATTTGGGCCATTACGAATCTGTAAGTTGTTTGAAATGCTATATAAAATATATATTCATCCATTCATTCTCAGGCCCTCCTTCTAGCGCAAATTTTGTTGATGGGTCTTAATCCCTTACTTCAACAGTAGGAACCAAACCTGCCACCAAGGCCCAATTAGACTCTGTATCATTTGAAGATGGAATGGTTCTCCAGATCTTGCGATCCAACCTATTTATCGATGGGCTTTGTGTTTTCTTTTGAAGTCTCTTCCTTCAGTTAGGACTATTCTCTTATGTATTTTCTCTTGGATTGGACTGGTAGGAGAAATTCAAGCTAGTATAAACCAAATTGACAACAAACAATATTAAGTTTTAACTACCGTGGAAGAGGCTGAGCTTGGGATAACCCATTACTCAAACATGTAGACAACGATTCTATACTACAAGCCTAGTACTAATACATCAACCATGTGAGCATCCAATTGTTGTCTAAGAAACTAGTTATCAGAAAGAAAAACACATATGTAATAAGATAATGGAAAGAAAAATAATTCATCTACCATAACTATTCATCACATAATAACACAAGGATTTTATCTTCATCATTAAAACAAAGAACATCAAAATATTGCACCAAATAATTTGACAAAAGAATTAATTTCTCTTACTCATTACTGCATCATTCATGAAACATGATAGGAAGTAGTTCTTCTCCAAGTCCAATCACATGCATCTGATGAAAATAGTTTGTATTTAGTCCAGAAGGACTCCTCAATTCATAGAAGCTTCAAAATAATTCTTAATAACCAAAAGATAAAGAGTTCTTACAACCACCATCGACCCCTAACTAATTGGTCGATGTCTTTATTTATAATATAAAGTTTAACTAAAATTAACGGCTAAGTGCAGTTTAATCAAAGAAAAAATCGCCACGTGGAATTATCTTATAACAATTTCTTTAACAGTCAACCTGAGATATTTCTTGGAAAGGGTGACTTCTCTCGTATTCAGACCAGCTGATAAACAATTATTCAAAATTTTGGGCCCATGGAAACCTATGATGTTCCATCAGAGCCACATATATTCCCTTGATGTCTACTGCATGCGCCCAGTACTTTACAAGACTGGAGTTTAATTGTTGTATCATCGTTTGGGCCCTAATCGGAGGTTCTGTGAATCATTGCACTTTCCCTGACCTCGCATCAGTCATATTTGCAATATCTTTGGTCCATAATGAGTCTTGTTTGGCATGCAACTTGACTACGTCACTTAAGTCGAAAAATTTGTTGGGGTTTCCGAACTCAGAAAGCCTGGCATCCTTCATTATTTTGTTAAATTTATCCCAGTGCTTCTTGCATCTGGTCCATTTCTCTTGGATCTCTTGGTGTGGGTCCTGAGACATCTTGGCCCAGTACTCCACTGATCACTTCATGAGATTAAGAAAAAAATTTGCCACCATCTGAATACCATGTTTTTCCTTGTCTCGACCCTGCTGGACTACCTCAATTTACTTGATTCTTTCTACCGCTTGCTATGCCCTTTCATACCATCTCTCAATATCTTTTCATGTTGTGAGTGTCATGAGAGTGTCCTCCTAGAAATCAACCACGTTCATGGTTATCAGGTGTCTTTCCTTCTTGAACTCGTTGTAAACTTCTTTGAACTCACCTTTAAGATACACAACGGTCTGTGTGGTGCCTCTATAGTATTTGAATAGATGATGCAAGTGTTTGAGATCCTTTAGGGTGGTGGCTAGTTCCTTTTTGTCTCTCCTGGATCTATCCAAGGTGGCATCCAAGAGGGCCTTTCCCATGTCGATGAGTTCAGATGTTCAGGTGTCTGTTGTTTTGATTAAATTCTCCTCTGTAGTAACCAAGATGGAGTGATCCAACGTGATCCTTCTTTTGTTTGAATTCCTTTGAACGATGGCCTTTCTCTTTTGATCATAGGAGATCGCATAGATATATTATACCTCATCTATTGGCTCTGGTATCTGCTGATCACCCCATGTGAGCATGTTTCCCAGGCTACCGATGGTGTATATTTGTTCAAGATTAGGCTCTTAAACTTCCTCGTTGTGCCTCGTAGGTCCAGCTTCTACTTGTTTCTCATTGGGGATTTGAGTATTGGGAAAAATAGAAACATCGGGTATAGACTCATGACTTACTTTCTCATTCGCTGCTGAATCGCTAATTCCCTTTTGTGAGGATTCTTTCTTTCATTCCTCCAATTCGGGCTTGTCCTCGAGATCTACTTTTGTTTTTGATGCATTGGGTCCCTTTGTGTCGAGGTCACTTTCGACTTATGTTTCCTCTTGTGAGACCTCCTTGTCTTGAACTTCGGGCTCAGGGGAAGAGGTCTTCTTAGGACCTTTTTTATCTTGGACATGCACAGGGGTGTCGTGAGATGGCTTCGAGCTCTTGTCGTCTCTATATATATGTATAAGCTTGCTCATGAGATTAGGTGCTTGTGTTTCTATCGACACTCAGCTTGTTTCTAGTTGAATTGTCTTTCCCATCGGGGGATTGACCAACGATGTTGTGGATTCAGGGTTGCCTAACCCATTGGTTTTACCAGGATTTATGGAACTAGGGCCGCTTGGCTCTGTCAGGTCGCCTTCTTGGATACCAGTTGGAAGCACAAGTGTTATGATGAGGTACAGATCATCTCGTATTTGCTTCATTAGCAGCTAGCTTTGCTTCCACAAAAATTCACCCATCCCCTTTGCAAATCGAATTTCAAGGCAATCCGTGGTTGGTACTGGGAATTCCTGATAATCCCTTGTCACTTTGATGTCTTCTTGGGGATTGCCCGTTTCCTCGCCCGGTTTAGATGTTACCGTTCCTTCCCGGGTCTTGAGAATATTTTGAGTTGTCCACTACAAGGACATCACTTGCTCTTCCCAACTCATGGCCTTAAACCCGGTTATTCAAGGATCAACCATCCTTGTCGCCACCTCATTCTAGTGTTGAGGGTTTTCGGTGAAAATTTCATCTTCAAACTGGTCATGGGCATAAGGCCAACGTGATGATACCTGTGATGCGTGTTGTAGGACTAGGCCCTTGGGATCGTGTTTGGACAACGACTAGTTTTGAAGTGGAATTCCAATTGGCTTAGCCCTTCTTGGTTAGCATGTGCGATGTCTTTGACCATGTAGAAGCCAATATGAAACCCATAAGGTATGAAGGCCCGCTTCTTGTCTTTTAGTAAAGTGGCATTATATCCTTGTAGAATGGTCTGATAGTAAATTTACCCTAACACTAGTTGATAGGGAACATATATGGGTAACAAATGGGGTGCCCTTGTGGCACCGAAAACCCTGATGTATGTCTCGCGTTCATCTAGATACTAGTGACCTACTTTTGATATATCCTTTTTTTCTTCATCCGACAGCCTTGGGAACTCTTTCTTGAACAACAAATAATGAATGCGTGCAATAAACTGGTCACAGATAAGAGAATAGGATTTTTTGTACCTTTTTTCCCATAATATGATAAAGTATACATGGACTGGGAGTTTGGAGGAGTGCCAGCTTAACTTCATTCCATAAAAAAAATTCCTAGCACAGATGACATCCAACAAATACGAGGCCATGTAGAAGGAGAGGGTTTCTCCCTCTTTCGGTGTCCGAGCTTGTCGTATACAGGTACTCAACTGTTTGGAGATGATGGCACCCCTATTGAAGCTCGTGTATGAAATGGCCACAGTGTAAGCTAGAGGCATCTAAGCCTCTAAAAACCGGGAACAATATTTCTCCCCATGCAACTTGCAGAGAAGAGACATCAGGTATATGTATGGTTCCCTTAGATTGGTCTTTAGATACTAGCCGACAGTCCGGTTCATGAATTTTTTGTCTTCCCTCCACCATGATGCCATGATTTATCCGGTGTTGTGTGTTGCATAGAAACTTACAATGAAATCATTGCTAAGCTTTTATTTCGTCTCCCTGAGCTTTTAGTAACTATGGACCTCTGAAGGCAAGAAAACCCTGACAAATTCGTCGTTATTGTCATTAATCAAACATTTGTGTGCATCAGTGTGGGCAATGAGCCTCTTTAGGATCTCAATACAAGGGAACATTGGAGTCTGTCTTGCCACCATGTGTAGATAAGACTTATGGATATTTGGGAGGAAATTATCATTGAGTCTTCTTATATCAGGGTTGTTGTGCAGGGTATACTTGAGAGGTTCTTCCCTCTTGATTTTCTTGAACAATTCTTCCCAGCAAGGGACTTCTTCTTTGGCTCCAATGTTCGTCTTTGTGTCTCTGAAGGTCAGGGGCTGGATGAAGGCCTTCTTGGTGGTTGTCTTAATGATGGTCATTGAATTTGGAGTGAATTATAATTGCCTTACAACTGTTGGGGAGGGGCCCTCTCCTGCTTCTGGTTCTTGCATCTTTGGAGCTCTTGGGGATTTCCTGGTGGAGGGATTCTTCGGAGGCATTGCTCCTGCAATTTAAATGACCCTTTAAACAAGTGTACAAAGCAGCGTTGGGTGGGAACATATAAAATGAAGTGTAAAACACCACAAGTGGATACATACCTGTAATTCTTGCTAAGATAGTTGTCTAATACTCATTGAACCTTGGATTCCTTCTTTAGATTGTTAGCCTCACTCTTCTGCGTGTTCTGAACTCCTTGCCGTGCTGAATAGGTTCATACATAATAACTCAAAAGAATATAATGGGAGGGGTCCTATCAGTCGTATCAATCAGTTAATGTGAGTAATGAAATTAATTCAAAACAAACTATCATCGGATCTCTGCAAATAAATTATAACTTGGTTGATGGTGGAGGGAGGTGCATTGTATCAACAGGCTTAAATGGTCCCTTTTTATTTGTGCACGAAACAAAAACTAATGCATGATATTCGGATTAACTAACACTTTAAATGCATCGTACCTAACATATCTAAGGGATAAAATGTCTCATCATGTCGTGTCTCTTAGGTGTATAGATCAAGGATTGGCTACTATCTTTGTGTATATTTTCATTAATGTGCTCCTAGTAAACACTCCCAACGCCAATGGTGTCGGGGATCAGGGAAAGTTTAAGAGCTTAGCTTCTTGGCGGGTTATCATCTTTGTAAATCTTCGACGCCAAAATCGTTTCGGGAGTCGACGATCGATGATACCACTCTTCTCCTTACACGATGCTTACTCTTCTCATTTTTATGCCGATGTCGGACGAATCGGTCTTCAGCGATATTATTACTGAATCTCATTCGCAAAAAGAGAGGGACTTTCATTCGCTAATGCCGACGAAGATCGGTCTTTGGCAGTATTGGTTTTCACGAACATTTCTTATCGCACTTACGTCTCCCCGATGCCGAATCCCTTAAGCATGTTTGGAGATGCTTTGACTGTTGATTTCTTAAGTAATTGTTAAATTAGTCTCCTTTAAAATTAAGGTGCTTCTTTATATGTCCAGGTAGACTTTACACAATTCAATAATGAAAACATAAAAGATAAGCACAAGCAATAGTTTTATACTGAAACAGACAGTGCAAAGGATTAACGGTTACCCAAAAAGTAGAAAATGAACATAGAATTTTTTAGGGTGTGTTGAGTGCTCAACAAGTCCATTTTGGGATACCACAGACCATCATCTCCAACTGGTACAACAGGTTCCTCAACACATTTTGGTCGAGTCTTTGGTCATTGTTTGACACCAAGCTCACTAAATCCACTTCTTTCCACCCCCAAACAGATAGCCAAATAAATATCGTCAATCGAATGATTGTGCACATCCTGCGCAGGTACAACTATAGGCATCCACGTACATTGGATGAGAGTCTCCCCTATGTTCAACACAGTTACAACAGGGCTCTCCATAGCTCCACCGACCATAGCCCATTTCAGGTGGGGTTGGGATTCCAACCCTTCGGTCCCATTGATGTTGCACTACCTCTTTCCACCACATAGACAAAATCTTTGCATGTTCAGACTAAGAATGACAAAGCCACTAGATTCATTGAGAGGATTTAGCACATCCACCAACAGGTCAAAGATATTTTGCAGAAATCCAATGCTAAGCACAAGAAACTCCATGATCAACACAAGGTACTGCACCAATTTAAGGTTGGGGATAAATTCTAGTAACATTTGAATAAGGAGCATCTTATAAGGCCCCATAAGAATCTCTTCCCACTTCTCTATGGGCCTTACACTATCACGAAGGTTGTGAGTATAAATGTTTTTGAGCTCAACACTCCAACCTTCCTTAGCATCCACCCAATGTTCAATGTGGACCTCCTTCGACCATATTTTCCACCATTATTGGACACCTCATAGATCGCAAAATAATTGACACCAAGAGAGCTCAATCATGACTACATGGAATAAGCATACACTGATCAGATAGTGGAGACACAGGTCAAGGGCACTTGCCAACAAAGGATCTAGCTTTATTGGGTTGTCAAGGAAGGGAAAATCCTACACCAAGGCAAGTGGCTCACCCAGGGCCAAATCCAGTAGAAGTTTCCTCACCTGATGGGGAAAATCAATGCAATGGAGACCATTTCTTCCTAAGGGGGGAAGATTGATCCAGGTGGATATTGGTGGCCACCCACCTATTCCAACTAGCTCCTCTTGTTCGTTTTTAGTTCAACACGTTCTTCTGTAATTGTTTGTAATTGTGGGTTCTACACTTCTGGGGCAATTTGAAGCCCTACACATCTTCCAGGTGGATACTGGTGGCCTCTCACCTAATACATTTGGATTATTTTGTATGTTTTCATGTCAGCACATCTTGTTGTACTTCCGGGGACGTTTTGGAGCCCTAAACAATGCTTTTTTGGCTCGCCACAATTAAACTATAGAAAAAGTTTGAGTTTGATGGTGTAATTGTTATTTCTCTGAAATACCTTTCCAATGGGCTATCATGTGCCTAAAACGAATGTCGTATGCAAAAGTTATGACCCCAGGAAGTTGAGGTACCAACTTACCCATAGGGGCCCACATGACTTTTGGTGTTTCACCTCCTAGGGTTAGGTTTTTGGATGTCTAGGGTTTTGGAATTCATGAGTAATATCAAAAAGGCCTATGGATCCTCATTGTAATCATTTTGCTCATACAGATTCACGTAGCAACCATATCTCTTCTCAGAGATAGCTACCACCATTCGAGCAAGTGTTTTCAGTTTTGTAGTTTTACAATTTAAAACTATTTCATTTATTCAATAGAAGATATTTTTCACTGGATATATGTGTTTTTATTCATATGTTTGTGTTTATTACATTCAGTCTATTAATCAGTTCATTCCGCTCCTAAATCCGAATCAATGGCAGATTTAGAAGTAACGATGAAGAAGCACAACATCAATATTGATTATACTACTTCTTCTTCTTCTCATGGGCATGCACCTTCTTCTTCTTGTTTCTCCTTTAATGCAACTTCTTCTTCTTCTTTTGATGAGTGGCTTATTGATTATGGAGAATCTTATCATATGGCTAAGTATAAAGCCATATTTTCTGCTCTAAATGAATGTAACACCAAGAAAATATTTTCTAGTGATGATATATATCTTAGTGTTGTAGGATCTAGAATAGTTCAAGTAGATAATGGTAATTTCAATGATGTTTTATGTGTTCCAAGTATTTCCTGTAACCTTCTTTCAGTATATCAAATCACTAATTCAGGTGAAGGTAAAACCGTAGATTTTTCACCTCACCAAGTTGTAAACAAGGATCTAAAAGATCCTAAGCATGTTCTTGCAACTGGAATTGTTGATGATATTACCAGGTTGTAAAAGTTTTACAAATTTGGGTCATCATCTTTTCCATCAGTTTTTTTTTCTTATAATTATGACTTGAAAAAACTTTGGCATGAGTGGTTTGGTCATCTAAACTATCGCTCATTGCAACAAATATGTAATCAAAATATGGTGACTAGTCTTCCTCTTGTTTAATGCATAGAAGGTGTTTGTGTCGGTTGTGTTCTCGGAAAACATCATCAGGAATTTTTTGACAAATGTGCCTCTTGGCATGCCTCAGGTCCTTTGCAGCTTGTTCACAGTGACTTGTGTGGTCCAGTTTCTTCTCCTTCTTTTTCTGAGTGCAAGTATTTCTTAACTTCCATTGATGAATTTTCTAGATGTACTTGGGTTTACTTCGTAAAACTTAAGAGTGAAGTTTTTGACAAGTTTCTAGCCTACAAGGCCCTTGTAGAAAATCAATCTGGACATCGGTTTAAAAGGTTAAGAATATATAATGGAGGTGAATATGTGAATGATAATTTACAAGTTACTGCACTACATAGGGCATCCAAATGCAACACACTATTCCATATACACCACAACAAAATGGTGTTGCTGAGAGAAAGAACCACATTAAAATAAATGGCTAATTGTATGATCCAATCTAAGGGATTAAGTCTAAAGTATTGGGCATAAGCCATCAACTATGAAAATTACATAGTAAATCACACTCCCACAAAGGATCTTAAAAATATAACACCAGAAGAAGCATGGACTAAAATTAAACCATATGTAAGTCTATTCTTTGTACTTGGAAGTATAGCATGGGATCACATTCCTAATGAGAAAAAGAAAGCATTGCAACCTAAAAGTGAGACGTGTATATTTGTTGTCTATTCTTAAGATTTCAAAGGTTACAGACTTCTTCAACCACATTGTAATGAAATTATTATTAGAAGAGATGTTAAATTTGATGAAAATATCTTGTCTTGTGAACCTAATTCGATGATTGTGCCTTCTTCGACCTATGATCCATCTTCGATGTTTGTTCTTTCTTCTGTTACTATTCTAGTTTCTTCTTCAGATGATGACAATGAGGATGAAAATACACCTCCTCGTGCTCATTTTATTCTAGATGATTCCATAAAACTTGAGCAAGCACCAACACCACCACTTCCTATATGGGTACGTTCAACACAAGAAGCAACTGGTGATCTTGTTAGTGATACTTCAGATTAGCATCAGACATGTTCTTAGTTCCAACGAGCCTTTTCTCTTTTGGATCAAGTTTTAGAGACTCATGATCCAGAGACATTTACAGAAGCTTCAGATCATCCATATTGGGATAAAACAATGAATGAAGAGTATCATTCTTTAATGGAAAATATACTTGGGATCTTTTACCTCTTCCAAAAAGAAGAAAACTTGTCAGATGTAAATGGGTCTACAAAACTAAGTATGCATCAGATGGAAGTGTTGAAAGACACAAGGCTCGGTTAGTTTTCGAAGGATTTACAAAGTTGAAGGAATAGACTATAATGAAACCTTTTCCCCTGTAGAAAAAATGAATTCCATCTGCCTTGTTCTTTCCCTTGCTGCCTCACATAAATGGGAGGTCCATAATATGGATGTTAAATCTGCCTTCTTGCATGGGGATTTGAAACAAGAAATATACATGGAAAAAACCCCTCACTATTTCTAGAATGACTCTATCCTTGTTTTTCACCGTAAGAAACATATTTATGGTCTTAAGAAATATCCCCGAGCTTGGTATGCCAATATGGTCAGCTTTCTTATTGACACTGGATTTTCTAGATGCCATTTTGATCCTAATTTCTATACCAAGAAAATAGGAATCCATCTCATAATCCTTGTCCTTTATTTTGATGATCTTATCCTTACTTGTAGTGAGTCAAAACTTTTAAACCATGTGAAAACTGGCCTTAAGAAGAAATTTGAAATGACAGACTTAGGATTTTTTCACTATTTCCTTGGCCTCCAAGTTTTGCTAACCAACGAAGGAATTTTTCTTTTCCAGTCTAAGTATTCTTGTGACATTCTTCATCACTTTCACATGGAATATTGTAAACCAAGCCCTTCTCCCTTCTAGTCTAGAGTCAAGCTTGCTTCCACCTGTACTTCTCCCGAAGTTGATGTCTCTTTGTACCGTCAGTTAGTTGGTAGCCTCTTATACTTGAATCATACCCATCCTGATCTTTTCTTTGATGTTGGTGTTGTTTCCTGGTATATGCAAACAACCCATGAAAGACATTGTGAAGCAACTAAAATGATACTTAAGTATATCCGAGGTATAGTTCAGTTCAGGATACATTACAGTTCAAGGGGGGCTCCTTTATTGGTTGGTTTCACTGATTCATATTGGGTTGACGACCCTGATGATCGAAATTCTACTGCAGGTTATGTTTTCAGCCTTGGTTCAGGACCTATATTTACTTGGGCCTATAAGAAAGAAAAGACTATTTCACTTTATTTAGTAGAAGTAGAGTACCGAGCAACAATAAATGCAAGTCAGGAAGCCTTATGGCTTCGAAAAATATTTTCAGAGTTTGGATTCCATTAGCAACATTTGACCAGCCTTTGGTGTGACAATCAATGTGCCATCAAGCTCGCCAAATACCCAGTTCAACATCAACGAATCAAACACATCGAGCTACACATGCACTTCATCATAAATCTCATTCATGATAAAGATATTTAAGTGTTATTTTTCCCTATAGAAGATCAAGTTGCAAACATTTTCACAAAGCCTCTTACAGAAGAAATTTTTTCCAAACTTCGATCTATGTTAGGAGTTCAAGAAGTTTCCATTAAGGGGGGCTAGACTCTAATACCTCCTTCCTTATCCTATTGTGTCACTATTTTAAATCCTTCAATTCTATGCCAAGTTGTTCATAAGGGGGGATGCTAGGATATTTAGACACTTAGGAGTTAGTTAAGATCTACTTGGTCTAATGTGTTATTAGTTAAAAGTGTCTTTATTAGTATGTTTTTTTAGTATGAATTAGTATGCATTTGTAGTTAGGAAATCCAATGGTCATGATATGTTACCAACATAAAGTGATCCGACAGTTCATATTCTCCTCGATCTTAATGGATACATTGATCCATGGATTAACAAACGATTGGTCCATGATCTCTATATATAGAGCATGGAGGGTCATTTGGTGATGATCAATTGTGAGAAAATCTCTTATGAAATATCTATGTAATATTTTTCTTTTGCATTAATAAATTTCTCCAAGTGGTCGCATTGGCTGGGGCCGTGGATGTTTCCCTGTAGGGGTTTTACCATGTCAAAATATCGATGTGTTGATATTTGATCTGGTTATGTGAGTGTTACTGAAGGTGCTCATCCTTTGTTGGAATGCTTGTGTTTTCGAACATTCCTATGTGTCTTTTATGTATCACCTATTGGATCCTTAGCCACAATTGGAGGCATTAAACTATCAAATTTGGGTAGTTGATCATAATATAATTGGATAGTGTGACATGGTGAGGTTTCACTTCAAACCTTTAGATATTGAACAAGCATATACTACTAGGGTCTCATAAAAAAGATTCAACTCACAGTGAAGTACCATTTTGACCCAAGATGGTTGTTGGAAGATGGCACGTAACAATTGGTTAGGTAAAGAGGCTCTCCTTTTTTGTATACCATATACCACTGATATGTTTCTATTAACAAGAAATTGTGGCATTTTTTGATTGGTGGAATATAATACACATTTGAACTTGATCTTGAATTAACACCATACAAAATTCAATGCAAAATTATTCAAATGCATACGTAAAGATAACATAAATTCAATTAGATAATCAAAATACAAATCAAATATGGACTTAGTGCAAATGGACAAGGAGAATTCGATAAACTTGGAATGATATCGAATGATTCAGAATCTGAAGACTTGGTCATTTACTATTATCATGTGTTTTTCCCTTACATTTGAGACAAAACCATAATCAATACATGCTTACATTCTTAAAAAAATGTTTAGGAAGCAAGTGACATTCTAACTTCGAATAGGATTTTGAAAACCTGTTTAAGTTGATGGTGTGAGTTTAAGCACCATTTTTATAATTTCAAATGATACCTTTTGAACTCATGTGGTATGCATATTTCAAACAATAATATACATATGTAAATTTATTAAACAATTATATAATTTGAGCTTAATTTATTTGTGCATTGAAAAATTATCTTAGAATGGATATTAAGAGGGACAATATTATAACAAAGCGAATGACGCCCCATCCCATGAGTGCATGGATAATCACTATGTATCCTATGGACTAGTGTAATTTACGCACTAGTACATATGACCAAATTTGAGACGGTTTTTCGTTGATATTGCCACACTTATCTGTCGCAATTTCCAAGGAAGCCAAGTTTTTTTTTCGTCGGAATAATTTTGTCGCTCTATCGATGATCCAGGTGTGCATGAAAACATCAACGAAATTATCTCTCCACATGTCACCACCTTCAAGTTCGGTTAACCCTATGCATTGCCGCAATTACGACGAAACCTCAGCGCAAGTACAACGAACAACCGTGGCAATTACAATGAAATTTCATCTCAATTGCAATGAAAATTTATGACAAGTCAAAAACTTACGACGCAGATGTTGTATGTGCGACGAAAAACCGTGGAAACTTGCGACAAATACTTGTGGCAATAGATATGACATTGATTCATCAAGACAAAAGTTACGACGAAGATGTTGTATGTGCGATGAAAACCTGTGGCAACTTGCAACGAAAGTTTGTCTCTATTGCCACGGTGGTCAAAATTCATTTTTTCCCTGACAAACTATCATCGATATTTCAACGATGGAATTAATTTTGTAATATGGTAATTCCATATTACATTGTAATACGACATTACCATATTACAATGTAATATGGTAATGCCATATTACATTACCATATTACATTGTAATATGACATTACCATACAACATTGTAATATGGTATTACCATATTACATTGTAATATCGTAATGCCATATTAAACCACAATTAATTGCAAACCAACATGAAGAAATATGAGCTTGGAAAATAATTATTGTTTTGTATGGATTTTGTAGTTAGAGGATGTGAGTTTTGTATTGACCTAAGAAATATAAAATTCGTTGTAAATTGGTTGATCCAAGATAATTTAATTGAACCAAGTTAATTCATGGGGTTAGCAAATTATTTAGGAATGAAATGTCTCTTCAATGCACATTAGAAAAGGCAAGTATAACCTTTCAATTCATTGCAATTGAAAACCAATTAACTGAAGCTTTGATATGAAAGAATTGTAATGCATCAATATTAAATCTAATGAAACTTGCAATTTCATTTGAAATAAAAGTAAATTT
>ML776835.1:0-11711 GCA_009831015.1 Picea engelmannii | reverse complement strand
GAAATAACAAGACTCAGAAAAATGTAGCAACCACAGCTTACATAGCATAAGTCCAACTATGACCTAACAAGATATTGTAGTCGAGGGGGGCATCGACTACCTCTACTTCGACGCATACGGTCTTCCCTCCTAACTGCACAGGGAACGAAGGAATGATGCCATGTGGTCTAAACAAACGACCCTCGAACACAGTGAGGAGAGTAGGTGATGGATACAACTCGGGCTGACCAATGGATTTCCAACATGCTAACGACATAACGCATGTCGAGGCACCCTCATCGACCACCGTGCGAAAGATATTTCGCGTAAAAGTTTTCGTGGGATGAGCCACTACTATCTGAAACGCTATGTGGTAAGGTAGACAAGGTTTCAAGTTAGTCGTATCTAACATGATGGTACCCGGGTTACAAGTCTCAATAGAGCCTAAAGCAGTCAACAAGGATTTCCTCTAATCAGGGCAACTTTGGAGGACCTCCAAAGCGGACATAGCACAAGGGGTTTGGGATAAATCTTCCACCATAGAGTAATTCTGGGCGGCCCTTGCGTTTGGATTGTGAGAAGCTTTCTTAAATGCACCGTTTGGAATGTGTGTCATTGTTTCACCCATCGTCCTCTCAATCTGTAGAGGAAGAGATGGGAGTTCGACTTCTTTGCCCTTCTCAGAGGTGCTTGGTTTCCTATAGTTGTGCGCTCTAGTCGTTATTAAAGCATCACCCCTAACCATATATATGTTCGCAGAAGAGGAATTATTTGGGGGAGGGCACGTTTCTTGGCTACCCCCTTCGGCACTTGTAGAGGCTTGAGTTAAATTTTGCCCATGCTGAAAGGGATTAGTCAACACGACTTGCTATTGTTGTGTGACAAACTTTTGGGCCTCTACAAGTCGAGGACACAAATGGGTCGGGTGGTCTTCCACACACAAGTTGCATGGATACCTTGCCTTTCATTTTTCCGTGGTGCCCTCACCAGCATTATCAATGGGTTTTTTATCCCCTTTACCCTTCTTGCGTTGTTTTTTCTTCCCTTCAGGCTGCTGGGTGGACTTTGGGTTAGTCATCTGCACGGAGTGTACTTCCGACGTTTGGGTAGGAGGAGAAGCCAAAGCAGTAGTCTGGCTGGCCGCTGAGTGTTGTATAGATAACTGTTGCAATTGTTTAGTCAATTGCTCAGCGGGCTTAGTTTGTGCGGAACCAACAATACCATCGACATGTGGTCCCGCTCTCTGTCTAGTTTTATCTAGTATTGATCGTAGAGCATCTGGCAGGATGTTGTATAATAAACCAGACTGAGACTAGATGAGCTCAAAGTGTTGAGCCCTCATGATGGCATCTTCTTCGGAGAAAACCCCAGAAGTTTCGATGTCTTTGGATAATTGTGGTACTAAAGACTTAAGGAACCACTCTAGCAGGAATGCTGGTGGGACTGGTACTTCGATTAGGCTCTTTTGGCGTCTCCACTCTCGGATATGATCAGAGATATGGTCCGCTGTCGTCTGTTCGAAATTGGCAAGCAACTTTGTGCCAGCATCGTATCTCACAGGTAACTGGAAATGGTTAAGGAAGGCCATCGCCAATTCGCCAAAAGAAGAATATCGGGAGCGATCAAGCTCGATGTACCATTTTGCGGCACTCTTGATAAGAGTGCATTGAAACAATCACAACTGGATGGAGTCATATTTCAGTGAGTTAGATGAACACCAAAGATGGAAAGTAGTCACGTGATCACCTGGATCTTCGTTAGGCTTGGCCTCGAACTTTGGAATGTTTGAAGGCAATTTCGTTGGCATAGGAGACCACCGTGGATCGTGACAAATAGGATCATTTAACAGCTGTGTCAAATCTGGCAAGTGTAACGTCGCCAGGAATGGTAGTTTGGGTTGCTGCTAATAGCCTGGAAAAAAGGGTCATGGAGTTTGACTGGCACCAGGTTGCCAGGAAAAGTTTGGCTGCTGGCCCGGATTCTGGTAGAAACCATGGCCCTGACCAGCGTAAGGATTTTTCATCTGTGGAGACATCATTGGTTGATTCCCCATAAAGGACATAGGATGTTGGGCATTCATCATGTTTGACGGACTTTGGGAAGGATTACCCCATGCTGGTCCTGATGGGAGAGGCATAAAAGTTTGTCCAGGGTTCCATTGACTGTGGAAATAATTACCCCAGAACGACATTCCAGAGGAAGGAATGGATCCTTGTCTTGAGTTACAAGGTCCTGCTATATGTGCCCCCAGTGCAGGAATAGTACCCTGCGCCGGAGTAGACTGTCCAAAGATGGGGGTGCCCCCAGATGGGAAAGAAGTGGATGTGAAAGTGTTGTTACCAAACGTCACGTTCCAAACAAATGGTGACAAACCTACTGGCAGAGTTTGCGCAGGTGTTCCTTGACTCCCGGCTCCAAATGAACTCGTGTGTGCAGGATGCCTGGCGGACTGCTGATGCAGACCACCAAGCAAAGGGGACGAAGGAGAGATATGACCTCCAGCGTAAGGAACAACATTAAAAGGGACAGGAATGCCCCCAAGTTGACCTTGCAGAGGAGCGTTAGAGCTCCCTTCCCCCAAACCCAAAGTCTTTAAAGTGGAGTGAGTGAGTGTAGGACTTGTACCTGAACTGGGCATACCGTATGAGAATGGAGGGCCGGTCGCACTAGGTGTGAAGGGAGGTGTGGCCGTCGCGATAGATGGGGTTGGTCCACTATGCGACGTAGTTGCGGCTGAGACCGTAGTGGCTTGGACCGACAATGGCAAGTTAGGAGATGCTTCTCCTGTGGTAGCAACAATAGTGGAAATGGAATAATTCCCAGAGGAAGTAAAAGTGTTTAGTTCCATAACTGTGTGAGGCACTGACAAGCGTTCGTAAAACTGAATGGGTATAATGAATGATGGCCAAGTATCAGTGGTTGGGGTTTCAACCGAGCCAAGATTGGCGATTGATTCCTCTGGGAGTTGTTCGGGCACAATGGTTTGTAACCCGGTTGCTTCAAAAGACCCTTGTTGGTCTAGCTTCTGCCTCAATGGTGGCGGGGGTGGCTCCAGTATAACCGGCGACAGGCCCAGAAGCCTTCGTGACCGAGGGAGCTCTGAATCCTCCACTGTGTGAGAAGATCCACAACACGCTAAAGTATTCTACATGTGCAAATAGTAACACACACTAAAAAGAAGCCCCTAAGAGATACGACAAGCAATCACTAACTATTTTGAAGAACAGTTACAATAACCAACACTAGAGAAACTTACCGGTGCAAGTGAAACTCAAAAACGGAAGAACCCTCCAGGTATATTCTGCAAAGAATGGCCCGATGTTTGTCCTAGGTACCGCGGTATACCCCCGCAGTCACCTGTGTATGTCCCTATGAAATATTGGCAACTAGTTTGCCATCATGCGAACAGTCACCAGGAGGGTACAGTCAATAATCGGGTAGACCAAAATGAGCAGGGTATCAAGCCTGAAACCTGTCAAGGGTATCGAGAGTAAATGGTCTGGAACACAACTGAGGACCTCAAACAGATTTGAGACCCACGAAGCCCCGTGGAAAATGCAAACGACGGAATCCCTCAACAAATCCTCGATATGTGTTCTCCACTACGCTTGGTCCGGCTTTGGAGGGGTTATCTTCGCTACCTTTCCTTACGTGACCTCGTGTTTAGCCCCTGTGTTAGAGGGGGGTCCCGGATAACTTCCATGAAACTGGACTTCTACACTCCCTATCACAGACTTCAATATTTGGTTTTGAGTGGCCTTGGAGAGTTTACTCTCCAACCTATTCCAAGGCCCTAGTCATGAGCTAGTGTATGAACCCCACAAACAAAACGTCTAATAGATTTTAATTAGCGTTTCTTTTATGGGATTTTTTACATCACAAGGTATGAAGGTGAAACTGATGATGTGTAAAGACTCAAAGCAAAAATGAATGAAAGAATGCTGGAAACAAAAACGTTTACAAAAAATGCAAAAATCAACAACTTTTCGCCAAGAAAGACTTCTTTTCTTTTCAATTTTTTCTAAGATTTCATGCAGCAAACATAAAGGAATTTCTCTCGACTACGAGCTACTTATGCTCTAAATTCACTACAAAAACTTATGAACAAAATACTTCTTTCTATCTATTGATGCAACAACACAATCTTCAAACAAAGAAGAAAATGAAAAAGATATATATATATATATATATATATATATATATATATATATATATATATATATACATATATGTTAAGTGCTAAATGAAGCAACAAAGGGAAAATGCCAACAAGTACAAAACCAAGAAAACAAACTAAAATTATGGCTTAAAGCGCATATCACAAAGAACCAGAGAAAAGACGCACAAGGGCAATCAAGAAAGCATCGATTCTTACACTTGTCTAAAAACCATAAAACAACATTTTTATTTTTTTATCTTTTCTATCAAACATCAACTAAGAAAAACAGGCTAAGGGTAAGAGGCCCTAACCTACTGACTGTGCAACCCTAGACTCAAACCCCTGAGAGGAACACTTCTCACCATAGGAAGGGATGATTGCCCCACTCTGATTGAAAAAGAGCCTGTCAAGACCACTACTGTCACTGAAACATCACGCATGCTCACCTACAACAGCGCGCGGGTACCCTCGGGCTGCACTTGCACAGGCCATGTGTATGTATAAACTCTAAGACAAAACCAAACACAGGCAGCCCGGACCTGGAAAAGGCCTCTGGTATTGACAACCAGGATCTCTTGAAGGCTTGGATGCTTCTTCCAATAGAAAAGAAAAATAATTGCAAAGAAAAACAAAAAGCAATCAAACAAACTGAGACGAGACTCCGAACCAACAAGACTCAGATAGGACTCAGCAAGCCCCCTGAGAATGTATAATTCTGACAGGAGGAGGAGGATTGCCTATTCAAGCTTTATGACTCCTACATGCTATTGAAACCCTTACATCAAGCGTTCAAACACGAACTATAGAAGGTTAGGGCGTGGGTTACACGCGGGCCGACCTTTTGCAGGCCACGTGTACCTCTGTCTGTCCTGATAATCACCATCAAGAAACAATCAAGGAAAAACTGGTATAAAGAAACAGGTTCCCTACTAGGTCTGACCTAATAGAAAACAAACATGCAAAGAAACAAAGAATCTAATCCTTTAAACTACCCAAAAAAACTCAACTAAATCCGGAACACCCTAAAGAGTAAATTCCCCAGTGGAGTCGCCAATTTTGTTGTTGGGAAATAATACCCTACGGACTAGCAAGCTAGGGTTAGACTTGCATGCAGATCATGACCTTCAAGAAATCACTTTTGACCTACCACCCCCAAAACTTAAAACCCTTTTTCACATACAAACATGGAAAGGACCTACTAACCTTTTTACTGATATTTGGTGTAGATCCTCCGTTGCGCTTTGTCCGCTTGCTCACGTTGCTCCTTCCAAAGTTAACCTGCAAACAAGACAAAACACTATGCATGCATGCTATTTTTCTACTCGAGGGTTAGAAATTAAGCATAAATTGCACAAATCATAAACAACTCATGCATGGGACTGGAAAAGTATTCTTTTATTATATTCAAAATGACTCAACTTACAATCAATGTTGAGACCGACCACCGTTCCTTGATCCTGATCCTGGGCTCCTCCTCTTCTTTGTCCTCCAACTGCTTTGATTGAATTCTTCTTAGGCTTTGAGGAAAGGCTAAAGGGTTGGGACAAATGGATTCGTCAATTGGCCAGAGTTTCTTTGCTATCTTTTTTTCCTCCTCCAAATAGTACCCCTACCCCTTCTTTTATAGGCTAGAAGGAGCTAGGGTTTTGGACGAACTCTCGGCCATGCATGGATGGGAGTTTCAGTTAACTGACCCATATCTTTTTGTCCTGTCGACAACTTTCCTGTTTTTGTGCTTTATTAGGTAAACACGGGTTGTAGTAGGCCTGCCAGCGTTCCAACGCATGCAGTAGTGAGTTAGGGCATGTTTGACTTAACTCAAAAGGATTTCCAAAGAGGTTTCTCAACAAATGTTTTGGTAATGAAGGGATATGAGTTGGCATGATGTCAGGTAAGAATGTGTGGTGCAATTTAGGGTTATAACATCCATCGAGGTCAAACCTTCTCAGCCTGCAGCGAAAGTAACTTTCGCTGGAGCTTTCGAGCCCGATTTCACCCTACTATTAAGAGAGAGGAGATCAGTAGACCTCACCAAGATGCAAGACGATTCCCTAGAAATTGAATCAAACATGATGGCTTCAAGAAAGATATAAGCCAAAACGGAGACTGGAAACAAAGAAACTAGAAGGTATAGAGAACAAGGAGGATCTTATGGATCAAGAAGATCTTCAGGAGACAAAATGGACGACATGGCTAGAATAATTAAAGAACTGTCTAATAAGATTTCGAAAATGGAATTAGATCAAAAAAAAAATGACCATTTTCCCAGAAAGGATTTCAGAAGGAATCCCAATCCTCAAGCCCCACAAAGACAGATAAAAAATGAGGATAAAAAAATCCCAACCCCCTTCAAGAGTGAAAACTTCATTGGAGAGGAAGACTTAGAAGATTTCGAGGAATTAGAGGAATATATAAACAATCTGGGCGATGATGATCCACAACCCTATTTATCGAGACAATATTATGAAAAATCCTTAAATAAAGAAAATAGATTGGAAAATGACATAAACAATAGTACTTCTGAATATTTGACCTACCAGGGTATTGCACATGGTAGAATGGTCGAGCTTCACCAGAAGTACAATCTAAGGCCTGGAAATAGGAGTCTCGCAATCGCCCAAATGAAAAATATCTTGCCGAGGGGAAAGACAGATGAGACGGTTTCAAAAAATGCTAAAAAGCAGACTGGAAAAATTAACATCACATACACACAACCTACCAAGACTAAGTCAGCTGAAACACCCACAGTCAAAACACAGAAAGAGAAAGCTCCTGCAACTGAAACAAAACCTTCACCACAAAAGAAAGTTGATAAAAAGGGGATCGAAGCCCAAACCATAGAGAACAAAAAATTGTGGGGAATTTTAATCTGGAAAATGAAATCAATAAAATCAAGATCCCCATACCTCTTGTCAAGTTGGCAAAAAACCAAATCTACAGAAAAAAAATTGCCAAGATGATTAGTTTTTTAGAAGACGAAAGCTAAGCCAATGTCATTAACTTAGAAGATGGCAAGTCGAACATAGTTTTTGGTCCACATTTCGAAGGCGCCAAAGACACTGTTTCCCCCTTCTATATCACGTTAACCTTGTTCAACCAACTACTCCATAACTTTATGCTCAATTCTGGAGCATCCCACAATGTAATGCCTAAAGCCATTATGGAAAAGTTAGGTCACGAAATCACTAGGCCTTATGCAGATTTGTATTCATTCGATTCAAGAAACGTTAAATGTATAGGCATGATTAAAGACTTGGTGGTAAATCTGGCACAAATACCTACAAAAAGCATTCTCATGGACATATTGGTCACCGATATCCCTCTGAAATATGGTTTGTTGTTATCTAGATCCTGGGACACCACGCTTGGAGGATCTCTCCATCTTGACATGACATATGCTATGATTCTAGTTTTTTAGGACAGTTCACACGCTTATATAGAGAAACCAGGTTGGCATTCACAGTAAGTGATCTGCGTAACCCGAATAACCACCCTGTATATATTGCAGATCAAGATTTAGGTAATTATATTTTATCCATTGATGATGATATTGATTTAGGTATAGATGAAAGTTGTACAGAAGAAAAAAAAGAAAAAGAAAATATTAAAAAAGATGTATATAGCACTGGTGTGTGGAAGATGTTTTTTGACGACGCTTCATCCCACTTTGGAGCTAGAGCTGGGGCACTCCTTGTGGCCCCTGATAATCAATTTGTAATCCCCTTTTCCTATAGACTACAGTGGAATTTGGACCACAGTAATAATGTATGCGAGTATGAAGCCTTAGTGTTAGGGTTAGAAGCTGCTAGGAGAATGAAAATAAAAAACCTCGAAATCTTTGGTGACACCGAGCTAATCGTAAAACAGGTAAATCGATAGTACCAGGCCAAACATCCTAGGTTGAGGTCTTACAGGAATTGCATCTGGGATTTGATCAAAAATTTATTCTCCTCTATCAGAGTTCACTACATTCCAAGAACTGAAAACCAACAGGCTGATGCGTTAACCAAAGCAACCTCAACATTCACACCTCCCACCACTTTCAAACTAAAGTACCATATACAAATGAGACACCGACCTTCCATACCCAATAACATACAACACGGGAAATGTTTTTAGGATGATGAACAACTACGCAAATTTTTAGAATCAATAGAAGAGTTTGTTGAAATGCATGACGACCAGGAAAACCAAAATGATCTTGTTTGGATCATGCAGGAAGGGGAGGACCCCCAAGAATTCCACGATAAAATCACCAATCATTGAATGCTTGTTCTAAAAAATAACCAGATCCCCAAGGGCATGATTCCCTTGGAAAGGTTATTTAATCAAGATGATATCCCTTTAAGATCCACTTTACAACCTGAGCCTGAAGAGGTTGAGGACTGTGACATAGGTACCAAAGAAAACTCTCGGTTGGTGAAACTATCCAAATACCTGTCCCCAGAAACCAAAAGTAAATACGTTGAGTTGCTTAGAAAATATAAAGATGTTTTCGCTTGGTCTCACGACGAATTGAAAACTTATGATACTTCTATAATCGGACATAAAATTCCTTTGAAACCTGATGTAAAGCCTTTTAAACTGAAACTGAGACAGATAAACCCCATGCTACTACCAGTAATAGAAAAATAATTTAAAAAACTCTTGGACTCCAAAATCATCATCCCACTAAGATATTCCAAGTGGGTGGCTGATTTAGTCCTAGTGAGAAAGAAAAATGGCGAAATCAAACTCTATGTTGATTTTAGAAACCTGAACCCATCATCACTCAAAGACAATTACCCATTGCCTAAGATGGACCACGTTTTACAGAAATTAGTTGGAGATAACAAAATGTCAATGATTTATGGTTTTTCAGGTTACAATCAGATCGCAGTACACCAAGATGATAAGGAAAAAACGACTTTCACTACCCCTTGGGATACCTTCATGTACGATAAAATGCCTTTCGGTTTGATGAATGTAGGGGAAACCTTCCAGTGAGCCATGGAAATCGCCTTCATGGGTGAGAGAGATAAATTTGTTGTTATCTATCTCAATGATCTGACTATTTTTTCAAAATCTAATGCAGAACATCTACTGCACCTGAAGCAAACTTTCAAGAAATGTCATGAATTTGGTTTGTCCCTCAATCCCAAAAAATCTCATTTCGCTATGCAATAAGGTAATCTATTAGGTCATATAGTGTCTAAAGACGGAATCAAAATCGATCCCAAAAGAATTGAAGCAATAGATACTATAAACATCCCTAGAAATGTAAAAGAAATTCAATCTTTCTTAGAAAAAATAAATTTCTTGAGAAGATTCATCCCTAACTTTGCCGAAATTGTGAAGCTGATCACAGATATGTTGAAAGAGAACAGTGAGACAAAGTGGACAAGTAAATCCAAAGAATATTTTCAATGAATCAATAAATTTATCAGCGAAGCTCCATTCTTGGCAAGTCCTAATTACACAAAATAATTTTTGATTTTTTCCTTCGCTTCCAAACACACTATCACAACTGTATTGTTACAGAAAAATGAAGAAGGCTTTGAACAACCTATTTATTTTTTCAGTAAAAGTATGAGAGATGTTGATTTGAAATATAATATACTAGAAAAATAAGATTATGCAATGGTAAAGGCTCTCAAGGCCTTCAGAGCGTACATATTACATTCGAAGATCATAGCCTATGTTCCTACAAGCTCTGTCAAAGACATACTGGTTCAGCCAAATAGTGATGGGAGAAGAGGCAGATGGCTAGCTAAGATTTAGGAGTTTGATCTTGAATTCAAACCAACAAAACTCATTAAAGGCCAAGGTCTGGCTAAATTGCTAGCTGAATCAAACTTCCAAGCACTCGGAATAAATTAGCTGCAAGAAGACAAGGATTTCCTAGAGATAAATGAACTCGATTTCGCTACACCTATGGTTGAGATAGAAGACAAGTTTTCTTCTTCAGTCTGGTACCACAATATTGTTTCTTACCTATTGAATCTTCAATGTTCCAGTGAACTAACCCCATCTAAATCCAAGACACTGAAGCTACATGCTATAAAATATTGTATTATAGACGGAAAATTATATTGGAAGGATCCCCTAGGTTTCTTGCTGAGTTGTTTAGTCAAGACCGAAACTGAAAAGGTTATATATGAGTTCCATGAGGGAGTGTGTGGAGGACACCACTCTTGGTGAGCCACAACTTATAAAATATTAAGAGTTGGATATTACTGGCCCAAACTATTCAAAGATGTAAACACCAAAGTCTGAACTTGTATTCCCTGTCAGTTGTTTACAGGTAAACAAAAAATCCCAGCTTTACCTCTAATTCCAGTTAAAATCAAACCCCCTTTTCAGCAATGGGGTCTTGATTTCATTGAAAAGATTCACCCACATTCCAGTTCTCAGCACAAGTGGATTCTAACTGCAACGGACTATTTTACTAAGTGGGTGGAAGCTATTCCCACGAGAAATGCAACTGACGCAGTTGTAATCAATTTTCTAGAAGAAAATATTTTATCTAGACTCGGTTGTCCCCGAAAGATAGTCACCGATAATGCATAAGCATTTAAATCGATGGCTATGATAAGATTTTGCCAAAAATTCAACATCATATTAGGACACTCCATAGCTTATTATCCGGAGGGTAACGATTTAGCTCAGTCATCTAACAAAAGTCTGACAGTCGTGATCAAAAAAATATTGACTGAGAACAAGAAAACATGGCATATCTATTTGAAATATGCTCTATGGGCCAACAGGATAAGTATCAAAAGGGAAATTGGGATCTCCCCTTTTTAGATGGTATATGGCACTGATGTTATCTTACCAATCAATCTTGCTCTGCCAGTGATGAAACTTTTGTAAGATTCAAACGAAGAACCTAATGACATTACCAGGAGAGAAAACCAGCTAGTCAAAGTTCGGCATAATAGAGCAGAAGTAAACGAAAATTTGCATAGATATCAGAATAAGATGAAGGCTTTATTCGATCAAAAGGATAAGGATAGAGATTTCCTCTCTAGAGATATGGTACTAAAATGGGAAGCTAGAAGAGAAGACACTGGAAAACATGCCAAGTTCAATTCGATCTGGTCTGGCCCCTATAGAGTCTCGACCTCAAAAGGAGAAAATGTTTTTTCATTATAAAATCTCAATGGAGACATTCTGAGTGCCCTTTTAAATGGGCAATACCTTAAACATTACATGCTGTAATATGTTTTCAAACTTTCATTGTACATATCGGTTTGTTTTCATGTTTTCTTTATAGTTACATTGCTTTTGGTAAGTTTGATTTAAGATTCCCCCCCCAAAAAAAAACAATTCAGAAAATGCAAATACAAAACAGTTCAAATCTAGTAGTTCAAAAAATCGGTATGAGTGTCTGACAGTTATCAGGTCATTTTATTTGCAAGAAAATCTTCAAGGACTCAAGAGATTAATTATACTATAGGGGTAATCTGCATGAATAATCATGATAAATACTTACCAAAAAGGTAATAAGTAAATAGTCTTCTAGCTGTAAATACAACGAACTACTAAGGTATGAACTCTGACCTGGGAACCTGAGTTAAAAATTTCCTAAGAG
>ML776834.1:807515-831596 GCA_009831015.1 Picea engelmannii | reverse complement strand
ATATATATATATATATATATATATATATATATATATATATATATATATATATTAGAAAAATAAAATAAAATATTAAAATATGATAATTTAATAAATTAAAAGTTAATAATTTAAAATGTGTGCATAATAAAAATTAAAATTTGATAATTTAAGTTAAAAATTAATAATTTAAAATGTGTGCATAATTAAGTAATGTCTATCAACATGTCATTTATCTTCATTATTTATTAAATGTAAATCAATATAATTTATTAAATGTAAATCAATATTATACAATAGAATTGTAGTGGTTAAAATTTAAATGATTAACCTACCGAAGTAGACACTATAAACTATGTACAACGTGTATAGTGGTTAAAACTTTAATGAGTAACCTACTTTGAAGAAGAAGAAAACATAAAATGGTATATCAACTTTGAAGAACAAATTAGTAGACACTATAAACTATGTACAACGTGTATAGTGGTTAAAACTTTAATGAGTAACCTACTTTGAAGAAGAAGAAAACATAAAATGGTATATCAACTTTGAAGAACAAATTGTGTTAAAAAAAAAGAAATGATTTTATTAAAGAAATACACATTATTTATCCTACGTATTATATATGTCGATAGGTTGTATATAGCATTGGATTTGGGTTGATCCGTTATTAGTTTTGGTTGAACGAGTTCACAATTTGTATTTTAACTAAAGTTTGAAAAAGTTTTATTTTTCAAATTATTCATAACTCGATTTTCTTGCAATGTTATTGGATAATTCATTTGATATCTTATTCTATGATCGATGGTGTATTCTTTGGTAACATCACCATGCCATTGAAATTATCATTTAATTCCTCTACCATCCTAAGAAAACCATTTCATCGATCAATGGTTTACTAGTTCATTGGTTCATAGTTTCCTTTCATTAAACCCTCGATGGTTTACTAGTTCACTAATTCAGAGTTCCCCTTCATTAAACTCTCTGACACCACTGTCTATGTCGAATCTCTACAAAACTCTCTCCAACCTTGCAAATCTCTAAGTAACATGCATGCAGGTGGTTTTCTGCATGGGACTCTCTCTCAAAAAAGGCTACATAGAATTTGTCACCTCAAAACATTTACTTGCCTTGCAAACGATAATATCGTCATTATCGTTGATGGTGGCATCCTGCAGCTCATCGGCTTGTGAAGCTTTCTTGGAATCTTCTATCTTCATCTTCTTATTCTTCTTATGTTTCTTCACATACAACTCCTCTTCTTCGGCTTTGAATTCGAGCTCCACTTTTTGTTTAGCTTCGGTGCTAATCAAAGGTGTAGCCTCCAGATGGCTTAAGTCATTTTCGGAAATGACTATGGAAATGCTTCAATAGTTGAGGAAGTTGAGTGAAACTGGAATTAGATGAGAGAGTGAACTTGCAGAGGCATTGATTCGATTTGTGTTATCAACATCGAATTCGTTCATTCGAACTAAAGAAACCACTCGAACCGACAAGCATTTGAATTAATGCACACTTTTGTTTGACCGGGATGACCGCCCCAAGTCTATTAGTGATTTTATATTCCCAAGTTTGTTAGTGCTTTGGTTCTAAAACTAGCAATGTCTCTATCCACATTGGTGGTGGGGTTGTTGCCCATGTTGGATGTTTTATTCTCCATTGCAACCTCATCGTTCTCTACAAAGATAAGCCAACGTTGTCTGTCTGATAAAGATATTGAAATAGAAGCACTCATACCATATCGACACTCATTGAAAGCTAGATCCAGGAATTCCTCAGATGATACTCGTGTCTCGAGGGGTGCTTTACTATATATCTTGCTCACACTAATAGATAGATTGTTGAGCCTCAAATCACTATGTTCGCTCCCCATTCTTTCGCCCAATGTGGGTTTGTAGTCTTTCTATCAATGAGCTTAGGGTATGATGATGTATTTTTGCATACTTTCTCGAGTATGGGTGGGCTTGGTGTCACTGCTATGGCACATAGATGGATTATTGAATCCCCATTGTTCATAAAGAATACCCACCCTTGCTGACGACATGAATTATTCTCGTGGGTATGTCACTGCATCGTATCGTATTATGAGTGCACTCAAGGGGATGAGCCTCCATCTATTCCAGCTTCAGGCAAGGTTGTTGTATTTTTTGATTCATTTCCAGGAAAGTAAGGATCTGGCTCTTAATCGTATGGCTCACCATGTTATGTCCTAACCATACCTCCATATCAACACAATATTCAAGTTTGATGCCTCATTTTCATAAGCATCCCTTCCGGTTAGAGAGTCAACAAGAGAATATCCGAAGCCAGATACATATCCAATAGCATATAGAACTGAAGTGAAGAATGACTAGGCGTAAAGGGCACGTTAGTTGTGGCCTAGTCCCCAGGGGATATTGATCCCAATTAGAATATCCTGACACGTCAATGAGAAATTCTCAATTACTGTGAAATTTTGAAGGCACTTATAACTTCCTTTTAAACTCATTGAACTAGTGGTTTTCATCAGTATACTCAAATCCCTGAGACTATGAGGGAACTTTGCACTATCAGACACATTTTGCGTGAGGGTGGATTACAGATTGGCTTATAATATATGGAGATTATCGTCTTTGTTTTACAAAGTTTAAAGTGTTGGGTTGGAATTTGGCTATGGCCGTTAAATATGCTTGTTACCTTCCTTCATAGTTGTAAATTTTGTGTGAAAATGCAACAAAATATGCTTGTTACCTACCTTCATAGTTGTAAATTTTGTGTGAAAATGCAACAAGGATGACTAGTGCATGCATGCATACACATGTTGTGTTTGTATTACAACTGTGAGATTGAAAGCATTGATGATTCTATAATCTATATTTCAAATCCATTTACACTCAGTCCCCTGAATAACCTCACATCTTACATGCATGCATTATAGGATTCAAAGAGGGGGAAAAGTAGCATCATGAGAAATTGAGAACACCATAACCAAGGCTATAGCTTCCTTTGCATTTAATTATTTTATAGTGGTGATAGACAACTGGTTAGTAATTTCTAATCAATGTCACCTACTAAAATTAATGGTTCCAAATTCCAACACAGTTGTTACACGTATTGTACATTTCAATGATGTTCCTAAAAAATATATAAATAACCTACCCTAAAATATTCAGATTTTTAAATAGAGGGTGTGAATACAGTGTACTAATAGTTTTATGTTTGTTTCCTTTTGTTATTAAGATGCCTCTCGTTCTTTCGGCAGGCCATAACACCTTTATTACATGAGCAAAAGAAGACACTCAGGCGAGAAGGAAATCAACTCAGAGAAAGCATTGGATTCAATAGTAATCACGTGCATGGAGACTGGATCTTATATTCAAGGATAGAAAGTCCATCAGAATGATTATTAAATACATATCAACTCCAATCCTTGTAAACATAGTTATGAAGATTGTAATGGTTTGTTGCACAATTTCAGTCAAGGAACCAATGGATAAACGACAAAATGCCAAAATTAATCTCTGAACTTTAAATAAATCGCGAGTTGATCCTACATGCTCCACACCATATCAAAACGATTAAGGTTTAAGATTTTGGTTAGGAATAATTTAAATTTTTTTTGGATGAATCCACACACTGGACATTGATCTATTCCGAAGAATGACTGTGAACTAGTCATAAAATGGGCGATGCAAAACTGAATGATATTTCTCTTAAAGTGAGACACTCAAGAGGTAACACAATGATATGAAATATGGTTATTTATTTATTTAAGCAAATATATACAACGATAAAAGATTGGAATGTGTGTAAAATTGGGCATATATGGTTCCCCCAGATCTTAGCTTATGCGGTAGCATCTATATTTCAAAACTATTTTGGTAGGTATAGATGTTACCACATAGCCTTGTTTATTTAAATGTAAATCAATACGTATATACATCAGTGTAGTGGCTAAAACTATGAGAAACCCACTCTAAAGAAGAAGAACCATAATATGGTGTTAAAAAAATGAAATGAGCTCATCAAAGTAATATGTATCATTTGTTCTTCTTATCTATTAAATGTAAATTAATAAGTGTATAATAATTACGTGGTGGTTAAAATTTTAATGAATAAATCAACTTTGAAGAAATCATAAAATGGTGTTAAAAAATGAAATACATTTATCAAAGAAATACACATTATTCGGCTTCATTATCTTTGTTGGAACTCGAAAATAACACATTTTACGATGCCATTTAGTCATTTTTTATTTACTTTACCCTTTCATCATCATTCCCTTCATCACTCATATTCACACATTTGTCCATTTCTACCCTATATGAGCTTCAAGTGGCATACTTACATTAAAATGGTTGATTCCCCATTCTTTGATGATTACTTAGAGCAAATATTGTGATTTCCTAACTCACTTGTGAAATTTAATAGTTGTTGTCAATTCTACAGTTGTTGGCAATTCTATAGTTGATTGGCAGCTCTGGTAGTCAAAATTTCCACGTCATTTATGAACAGATGAAGAGGAATCTCAAAAATATAAATTATGGGTTTTGTGCAGAATAGGTTCATCTAGGAGATCCTCATGGAGATTTTGCAAAAAGTACAAAACAAGGGGCATATGGTTGAGATTTCCAAAATTGGTCTAACTAGCCTACAATTTTGCAGCTAAGTGGTTTGACCAAGTGGCAACCCATATCCACAAATTTGGACACATGGATCTCACGGAATATGTCATTATTATCTTATTCAAACTATCTTAGATCAAATCCAAGATTTGGTTGTGAAAGATCCACATGTTTAGGATCTAGGATTTGTTAGTTGCAGATCCACTTGTTTAGGATCTGATCTCATCTTATTGTAACTCATTTTCCTTTTGTGAAGGTGAAGCTATATGTATAAATATGAGATGATATCATTCAACTTGGAGAGTTAGTAGTTAAGAGTTAGAGAGTTGAAGGAGAAGATAGAGCATAGAGTTACCTATTGAAGAGAAGGATCATTGTAATCATTTGGATGCTAGAATAAATAACTTCTTGTTGCAAATCAAGAGTTTTTTTTTGCAGTCCTTCTGGGCAGCATATGCCAAGAGAGGCAGGGCCTCCTCTCTCTGGTATATGTTACTCAAACAGTTTCCTTTTCATGTCATTTCATTAGTTGCTCATTTCATTTCATGTTCATTCCTTTATGCTCTTTCGTGCATTTGAGTGAGTTTTATTTCCAGTTTGATCAAGCTACGAGAATTAGTCGAGCCATGAAATAGCTAACTTATCATTGTAACAGATCACTTGTGTCCTTGAATCTAATTCTTGGAAGTGTCTTATCAAGAAAAGAAATTTTGAATTCAACTTGCTTAGTCTAGAGTTAGTTTCCTACTCCTGCATATATTTTTCCAGCATCTCACAAGTCTACGGACATAGGATTGATGAATTTAATGCAACATATTTTGATCAATATAACTGAATGACATTTTTTGTGCCCTTTTCGGGGAGATGTTAAAGGGATAGGCATTGGTAATTTGGTTTTGATCACTCTTTTCATTTAAGAATTGATGCATGGAAAGGGGAAGCTACTCATGTCAATAGATAACTTGGTGACAATAGGGTCTTAGTACCATGAGGTGTCCAAGTACATGCTTTGCTTTGAAAATTTTCTTTCTGTAGAAGTTTTAGTTTTTTGTTCAAAATACCCCTCATACATTAATCCATGTGAGAGATAGGGATTAGCAAAGCCAACAATAAGAATACAAGAAAACTCAAGAATTGTCGAGTGAAAGAGGATGTTTCTCCAAGAACTTTCTCAGATCTTAGTGGCAATTGAAGATATATATGCATCTCAGGGAGAGATAAAGAAGCCAAAGTTCCATGAGCCATATTTACAACAACTAGATCTAGAAGTACTCTTTGATTATCCTTTCCAATATGCAGGGGAGACCAAAGAGTCATGGACAACATTCAATGAAGAGCATGCATTGGAACTTGAGATTGAATATTTTCTTGCAAATTTGTACTTGGATCCTTTATGCAAGAGAGAAATGTTTGAATATTTGCAAGGTATGACAAAGGAGAGCATGCAAGTCAGTAAAAATGAAGAAGAAAGGATAAGGACGAGTGACTACATTGAATATTGGTTCCAAGCAATCATCTAGGCTAAGCACCACTTCCTCCTTCAACACTTCTTGGCATCAAATCAACCATATTAGCTGGCCTCTCATGTCCAAAGAACCATGAAGGTACATTTTTCATACTTGGTTATGAGTGTATTCCTAATATTGTTGCACAGATGGCTTCACTGGAAGTACTCCTATACTTTGGAAGAGGCTCTCATTTTTCTCAAGTGGGGTAGGATAGTAAATAAAATCTCAAATAAGTGTTGGCTCAACTCCAAGTATATCTTAGTAGATTAGTTTAACGATAAGAAGGACTCATTTCAAAATATCATCATCAAATCTCTCGTAGCCTAAATCTCCTTCATACAGGGTAGATTTATGTTACAATATCGTTCCCTATGACATATCTTCATAAAACATGTTCAAGAGCTTGTTTGGACTATGAGGATTGCCCAATATCATGATTTTGAGTCTGAATTGTTTGTATCTGATTTAATGCACAAAAGTATAGGGGACATTACCGGTTGGAGATTCAAAATAGTGCCACTCTTGCCTTCACTGCTTTGATCCATCGTATGATTGGATTTCTAAATGTGCACAAATCATATGAACACAACAACATTGTTGAATTGGTCACAATATTTGAGATTTCTAAGTCCACAAACCCCCAGTCTGCCATTGTATGGGCATATTCTAGTCATGTATATGGATTGAATTCAAAGGTTCCATTCTCATAAAATAATAGAACAAATCAGCCTGCAAGTCTTTATCTGCAATGGAAAATGTTGGATAAGAGATCATTCATACCTATCATTGTATTTATGGACTGTCTATGGGCTACTATTCAAGGAAGAGATCCTCCTTTTGGATCAAGCTCTGCAATACACTCTCTACCAAGTATATTCATGATTTTTGATTAAGAATCAACACATTGTGCCATAACTGAGTTTTAATTCTTCCACAAGTAATCTACATTGCACCCTTTCCTTTTAGAAGAACTACTTCATGCAACGAAAAAATTAGAAGAAAGCATTTTCTCAATCTTCTACAGGCTATTTTGTGGGGGACATTGTGAGAAAATACAGGAAAATCTTGAAAATCCACCACATGGGTTTTGTGGGGGATGAGCCCATTTGGTTTTCCAATGAATGGTTTCATAAAATTTTGAAATATTTGGGAGATATGATCGATTATTCAAACTGATATTTCCCATAAATTTAGTTGTTGGTTGAAGAGACATATTTTTGGGGTCAATTACGTGCAATTGAAGAAGAATTTTGAAAATCTGCCACATGGTTTTTGTGGAGGAAAGGCCCAGTTGGGTTCCACGTAGTCATTTTCCTTCAATTTTGCAAAATCTAGGAGATGCAATCAATTTTCTAAACTGATATTCCCTAGAATGATAGTTGTGGATCTATGCTTTGTTTTGTTTGTTAGATCTGTGAGAAATGGATATATGAGAGTTAGATTGCATATAGAATGACATCGATCTCTGAGATCTATTTCCGATATAGAAATGATAGGCCTTTTTGATTCTCCAAAGAGAAAATAAAGACATGGAGAAAATAAAGAAAATTTGTGTGCAAACAAAGAGCATCGGTGTGTTAAGTTTCGGGTTGTATTTCTTCATTGGTGGAAAATCGTTGAGGAATCGCAGACTTTCAATATGGGTAAATCTCACGGGTTTCAAGCATTAACACTATGTTGCAGCTCAGTGTGGAGCAAATGAGGAATGGGAAATCTGGTCAATTGTTTGAAGAAAGTGTGTGCAATGGGAAATCATGGTAGTCAATGATGAATCAATCAACATCGTGGATGCATGATTATTGCATGATATTTTAATTGCTATTTGAAGTTGAAGCTACAGTAAGACTGGATTAGTGGACCTGAGTTGTGCATTGGAAACAATAATGAATTCAATGTTTAGTTGAAATATATATACATTGTGTCCAACCAACATATTCTCAGTTCATTCATCTTCCAAGTCAAGGATTCGATCATTGGTGTCCATCAATCATTGGTACTCAAACCGCGGGGTTTTATCAATTGATATGTTCTTGGTTGGAATTAGTAGTTGGGTATATGTTTAAATGTGATATGTTGGGCCAATTGTAAATGTTTCATGTGGGTGTTACGATGGATGGTTAATAATGTGATTCCTTTCAATCTGGAGATTGGAACTCTGCATAAAGAGGTTTGCTGTCGGAATTAAAGGTTGATATTGTTGAAGAAAAATCAAATATATTTTTCTCTAAAGATATACTATTGAGTGAGATCGTTGAGGATTAGTCACATCAAATTATAAATATCATTCAAGTTGGTGTTCAAACTATATAGGATATTGGTTCTTGTGGTAAACAAACTTGTTTGACAATTATAAAACTATCCAATTTAAGTAGGATAAAATAAGGTAATCCATTTAGGATGAAATAATATATATAAATGTATATGAAAATATGATATGATTACAAAAGAGGAATGAGGGTTGTATATATATCCCATGCAGGAGTGCCCTTTCATAAGAGACAAGATCTTTCATATGTCATCTCTCTTCATTATTAATCATTACTTATGTATATTATAATTATTATCTATTTATACCTATTTATATGTATTTTTATGTTCATAATAGTTTTGGTTTTGATTATTCATTGGAGGAGCTCTTGGATAAGCACAAGGAATGAGGTTAAAAATATGCATAAAAGGAATAAGTTAACTCGATTTCGTTGTGACAAGCAACATCTAATCCGTTGAAAAGAGTATATTGTTGAAGCAGACTATACAAAGTATAGATGCAAAGGATATAAAAAATGTATCAAACACTTCCACCGTCATCCCTTGCATCTACATGGTCTTCCTTATATCCATAGCAACAATTGACCTTGCAATCAATTATGTCTTCATTTTTTATATTCAGACGCTGCATACGCACTTAACATGGGTGATACATGGATAGCTTCTTTGTATGACACACTACTAATATCTGATGATTTTTGTGTCGGTGGTGAACAATTGAGAGCTAACCATTGGTAAACAAAAGGAAAACAACTTCATTCTCATGAAAGATACTCATTCCCCTACTTCACATGCATGAGGACATGCAAGTTTTGAGTGTGGGGGAGGGGTGGAGATGTCCTTTTTTTTATTCAATATCTATAGCAGCATAACAGAATCAAATTCTTTTGATTCACCATATTCTTTTACTTGAAAACCATTTTTTTCAAATTTTATGAAGCTACAGAAAGGTTGTTACAACCATATTTTTATTCTCGGGGACAATATTTGCACCACATTTGCAAGCAGATGAGGTCGAATTAAAAAATCTTAAGACATGATTTTTGTGCCCCATACAACAAATTGAGTATTCCATGGACAAAAGTTGTAGAAAATGCATGACAAGGGATGCATCGACATGTTTTCAAACTGATTTTATAAAAATTATCAGAATTTTTGTAAGCAGTTATAACCATCTTTGTGTAGTTGATTTGTAGTATTGAATGGTTGCACACATTTCAAGATTAGAACGCAAATTGGAGATTATTTCAAATAAGCATGAGATGTTCATCCACCTATCAACATTGGTTTTTAACATTTTTCAATTTTCAAGTTTTCAAGCATGAATAAAGATAAAAATTTTAGCACTTTTTGTAGCAACAATTCAATAATAGTCAATAGATTCAAAATTCGTCTTCGGAATCAACATCAATTATCTCCTTCAACATAAACACTCTTCAACATTATCAACACCATCAAAACTTATCCAACAACATGTTGTCATTTGCAGAGCTTACTCCATCCAGCATCTTCTTTTTCACATATACAACCAGGTTACAACCAGAGTATTTTCCTCTCATATCAGCACACCACAGTCATATCAACACACATCAGGCGAGCCATATTTCAAAATTTTCTCTCAAACCATAAGGAGAAGGTAAAGTTGGGTAAGTAATTTTTATTTCTAAGTAGTCATCTAACTGAGAATTCATGCACCTAAAGCCTTATGTATTTTCCATTCCTTCATTTCCTTACACTTCATTTCTTTACACTTTACATTTCATATTTCATTATCTACCCATCATCATCCATCTCCTTGTGGCATCGATGACTTTGAAAAATCCAAGTGTAAAAAAAATCCTTTCCACTTAGGCCGTGTATCATATATACCTGGAAACTACCTCCTATGTATCTTTGACTGCATGAAGACATGAAATTATTTGAGTGTGGGGGAGATGTTGGACCTCATAAATAACACATTTTACGATGTCATTTAGTTATTTTTTTATTTACTTTACCCTTTCATCACTCATATTCCCGCATTTGTCCATTTCTACCCTATGTGAGCTTCATGTGGCATACTTACACTAAAATGGTTGATTTCCCATGCTTTGATGATTACTTAGAGTAGATATTGTGATTTCCTAACTTACTTGTGAAATTCAACAATTGTTGGCAATTCTGCAGTTGATTGGTAGTTTTGGTAGTCAAACTTTCCATGTCATTTATGAACAGATGAAGAGGAATATCGAAAATGTAAAATATGGGTTTTGTGCAGAATAGGGTCATTTAGGTGACATGTTAGGAAAACCTGCAAAAAGTACAAAACAAGGGGAATATGGTTGAGATTTCCAAAACTAGTCTAACTAGCTTGCAATTTTGTAGCTAAGTGGTTTGACCAAGTGGCGACCCATATCCACAAATTTAGGCACATGGATCTCATGGAATATTTTTTTATTACCTTATTCAAACTATCTTAGATCAAATCCAAGATTTGGCGGTGAAATATCTACATGTTTAGGATCTAGGATTTGTTAGTTGCAGATCCACTTCTTTAGGATCTGATCTCATCTTGTTGTAACTCATTTTCCTTTTGTGAAGGTGAAGCTATATGTATAAATATGAGAGGATATCATTCAACTTAGATATTTAATAGCTAAGAGTTAGAGATTTGAAGGAGAGAATAGAGCATAGAGTTACATATTGAAGAGAAGGATCATTGTAATCATTTGGATGTTGGAATACAAAACATATTGTTGTGGATCAATAGTTCTTTGTTGTACTCCTTCTTGGAAGCATATGCCAAGAGAGGCAGGGCCCCCTTTGTCATGTCCCCATTTTTGGATTCCCTAGTTCTGTAGTGGAAATGACTTATGTGGCTTTTCAATGAAGGAAAAGGGACTCAAAGGGGTTATTTAATGTCACTTAGTTAGGAGATGTTATGTTTTTAAGTGATATTAAGGAGATAAAGTAACTTTAGATTAACATGTTACTTAAACATTATTAAAAATGACTTGTAATCTTAAAGTGAAAGTAAAAGGGGAATAAGGGTCATATTTGATTAAGTAAAAAAGGGGAAAGTTCTAGAAGGCTTGGAAGAAGGATAAAAGGAGGGGTAACGCTTCACTTTGGCATTATGTTTTGGATTGATCTCTTTGGAGTGCTCTTGGAGCCAAGGTTTTCGTTAGGGTTTGGAAAAACCCTTCCATTGTAGTTTAGTTTTAGTGGTGAAAAATCCACCGTAGTTAGACAAAGAGGGGTATCCATCCTAGATCTTCATTGGAGCTTCATTTTGGAGTTTGTTTTCAATTTTGGGGTTGTAGTGATTTGCTTGGAGAGGTTATGGTGCTTGGAGGATATGATCCCATTTGCTGAGGAGGCCATGGTATGATTTCAAGTTTTGGCTTGTGTTGTGTATTTTCCATTAATGTATTGCAACTGCCATAACAACCTTTGGATCATTGTATTCATATCTTATTCATAACAAAATATTCCATGATTCTCTTCTATTCAATGTGTATCTAGTTTGTTGAAAATATGTTTGACGAAATGTCTCTAGTGGAATGAATGTTAAGTATATGCAGAAAAATGATAAGCAAGAGAATCATAATTGCATTAAAGTTTTTAATACCCTAGATTATCCTAGCTAGGGATATTATAGTGGTATCATAGCTAGAGATATTTCCATCCTGAGGGGAAATGGTGATACCAAGGCCAAATTTATTGTGGGGCTAGGATTGTGGACAACATTCTTCTTTTCCCATAAAAAAGTACGAAGTTCGTTTGTATTGGGTTGAACTCTCTTGTTGATTGAGTTGGTCATTGGGGTTAATTTCTTCACTTGTTGGGCCAAAATTCATTGCTAGGGAGTTAGCATTTCCTTAGTGTGCAAATCAATTCATGTGAGGAGGGTCGTTTTCTCTTGATTGAGCCAATTTTTTTATGTGGGACGAATTTACGCTTGTTGGGAGAGATACTTACTCATGGTGTCGAGCCAAGTGTTGTGGAGTTCGAGTTATGTATTGAGGGTCGAAATTATTTTGTGTGTGCGCGTATATTTGTTGTTTGGCGGACATTTTGGGTGTAAGGCAAGTTGTCTCGTTGTGGTTCAAGTTCATTTGTTGGTTGGGGGGTCGAACTTCACCTTGGAGGCCAAGTTGGGAAAGAAGAGGGTCGATTCTCTATATGTTGGGCATTTTCTAAGCAATTGCACTGATTTTTTCTATAGAGAGGTCGAGTTTCATATCTGTTGGATTGTATTATCTCATTGGGGATCAATTTTGTTGGTTGGGCGAGTCACCATTATATCTGGGTCGATTTCTTACCTTGCAGAGCATATTTCTTCTTATGGTCGAATTTCTTAGTGATAGGGGTGACTTTGTTGTAGTCGTTGACCTTGCAATTGAGGGGTTTGATTTGGTTGGTTGTGGGAGGTGAAATAAATTCCGTTGTATTAGCTGGTCTACCATTTGTTGTTGATTGTTACTCTTATTTTACTGATCGAAATCATCACTTACAACTCTGAATTATTCATCAGAAAATTAACAGGTTCCCTCTTTATTATTGTTGTTCTATTGTTATGAGTTTTCCATTGTATTGTAGTTGTTGCAAATATTAATGCAATAAATATTTGAAAGTCTCAAGATTATGTCTTTGTAATCCTTCAACATAGTTTAGATCCATTTTGTAATTTGTTCGTAATATAGGAAAATTGTTTTTAATAATTTATGAACCAACATTACACCTAAACAGAGCAGCAACAATGCAAGGGGGGTTTGTAGTGGAAGTTAGGCACTTCTACTTAGTGTTTGAAAAAATTCAACACTCAGAAAACCCACATAAATTGAATAACAAACTATTGGGAAAAATCAGTGGTGCATTCCATGGACAAGGAAATAAAGACAACTCTAGAATTCACAAATATAACTTGGAAAATTCTTCAACAAGCAAAGAGGATGCTAGCGGAAAAAAAAAATATATTCCTTACTATCAGAAGTATCTAACATTGAGTGAAGAGATTCGTGCAACTTTTCCCTTTAAAGTCTTTTACACTCTCTGGTATGAAATTTGGCCCAAGGATTTGGCTGAGGATTATTTTAAAAACACGGGGCATGAAGTAAAGAAGGATGAGCATGAAGGACAAGTGGAGGAGCATGCATCTAATTATGCAGAGGATGTGTGCATAGAGGAAGACCAAACATCATCCTATGATACATCATCAAAACTAACCAATGAGGCCGATGACACTAGTGTGCTAGATGGAGAAGATGAAGATCAACATCTTTTCCTAATTATGATGACTATGAGAAGATGTTCCAATTAGTCGATGTTGAGGATTCAACATCTCTCCCTGTGTATGATGCTAATGATGAGGATGGTTCAAGCAGGAATTCAACACCTCCTCTTGTTTATGACATGTATGATGATGCATTCATGATTGTACCAAAACATGACAAAGATTGAGAGCTATGTGTGGAGGATGACAACCAAGGGGTTTATTTAGGGGACAATAGTAGATCAAAAAAATTGTATGAGGAGGGTAATCAACATTGCATGGCATCATCTAATGAGTCAATTGATCCCTTGTGTGACATCCCTTGCCACATTGATGAAATAACATTGTGTGATTTGGAGAAATGACTATTGGTCACAAAGGAATAAATTGTGCAGGTGTTGACGAGGGTAGATGGTGCTCATAAATTTATTGAAGACCTTATGTGTAAAACCTAGCTGGAGGAGAGGAAAAAGGGAACTGCATATGGAGTCACTAGTACCCAATTTGTGCATCATCAAAGAGGTATTCATGGATAGGGACCTTGCTCTTAAGTTCGTTGAAAAGAAGGAAAGGGAACTTGAGGAGCTTTGTTACCAACTGAGTTTGGCACGCTCTTCATCATTGACATCAACATAGACTCCATAATCCTTAATAGTCATGACACATGAGGGCTTGAGTGGCACTCATGATACAAGGGAGGAGCCTCTTGTGATGATCCCTCACGAGTAGCATTCAGAGTTGCAAGTGCTCGAGGAAAGGTTTGACATAGAGGGTTTTGACCATGCACCTATTTTTCATTGTGGGGATCATGAGTCACTTCCGTTGGAGAGCCCACTAAAGGCTCAAGGCTTAGCTACAGAGGATATATTCATCCCTTTTGGCCGCAAGGAAGTATATGCATTCATGAATTGGGTGGATAGGTATATGACATACCTGAGCATGCTCTGGGATATAGGTCAAGATGACATCAAAAAAGTGATGAATACAATAACACCTACAAGATAAAGGAGGGTACAATATGATTCAATGATAGGAAATAGTATGCAAGGGTATTCATTGGCACTCGGTAATGTGTAGTGGAGTTGTGGGGTATTTTCTCCAGGGAGACCTCCTGACGGAGTACTTGAGCATACCATTGAGTTGAGGTTGGCTAGGATTGGTGAGTGGGTGGGTAAGCCTCATGGAGTATCATATCCCTTAATGATTGGTCTACATATGGGATATCATCGGAGGAGGGTTAGGGCGCAGGATAGTCACAGGCTTGCTTTCACACTTCATTATGATCTCTTGATCATACCCTTTGGGTCGACCAATGCACTAGTCACTTTCCAATCTTGCAGGCAGTGTAAGAGGAATATATTGTTGTTATTTGATGCCCTCATTATATACAATGGGACATGGTAGGTTCATTGGAGTTCGTCGGATGAGACAGGGGGCATTGTGACCATGACTGAGGTCTTTCATTTGGACCATGTGACAAGTGCACATGAGGAGATCTAGACCCTGTGGGAGTGAACCATAGAGATTTCAATAGGAATTGGGAGTGGTGGACTTCCAATTCGGTGGTGAGATCCTGGCATTCATAGGAGCGATAAACTGCTTCAGATGATGAGGATGATCGATGAGGTCGTGTCATTGATTGGTCTATGTCATTGTGGGGACATTGTGAGAGGAGTTGTTGATATGTGTTCTATATGGACAGGTATATTTTTCCTGACGATACCCATGATCCATTCTATCTGTGGGTTTCCAGACTTTGACTTCACTAAGATTCTTAGGTGAGACATGATCTAGGATAGTGATTTCGTTCATTTTTGGAATCTTAGCTTGGGGTTCCAAGAGAGGAGATAACATTCTGAGCATGATGATTAAACAATTATGACCTGAGGGATGCAACATCAAAATGATGATTCCTTGTGAATATTCTCTTGGGAACCTGGGACTACAGTATTTAATAGCTTAGTATTTGATGCAAATGAGATGGCTAATTTTTTATTCCCATGATTTACTCTTGGGATGCTTAGTATTGATTGCTAGGAGGAGTGGTCTTCTAAGGAGTTGACTGAGTTTGTGCAGATTTTGGTTTCCAGGCTTATCAAAGACAATCATGTGGATTCTGGAGTTAGCATCTTGCAATTCATGGCTATAGGGTGCTTCACATCATACATGTTAGTTTAGGACCTTGATGACTTTACCACTTATAGTTCGAACTGAGAGGAGTTCACATGGAGGGAATTTGTGGACTATGTGTTGGGATATTTTCTAGACAATGCTTGGACGATTGCAGTAGGTTGGGGGTGTTGGAGTATTAGGGATTTCCCCTTTGATATTTGGAGATTAGGTTTCATTGATTCCCTATCATTTTGTGACCACATAGACTTCCATGAGATGTCTATTTTAGAATTGGTTTGGTGCACTTCACTAGGATACATTGGTAGGATATGATCCTCAATAGTGGGGACGATCCTTTGAGGCATTATGGCTTATGGTTGCAGGAGAGAAAGATACATTATAGGCAAGAGGATTATATATTTATGATCAGAGTGACACAATGTTAGCATGATGGGTTCTTTTTGGCGATAGCATGGGACCCTGGGATTTTATGGGTTGACAGTTTGGCAACTGGTACATATGGGAGAGCCAGTTGTTACTTTCAAGAGGCCCCTTGTGCTAGTACATTGTAGGGCAGTATTGTGGGTGGTAGATGCTCTACATATTTTAGATTGGTTTGGGACCCAAAGATCATTATTAATTTCAATTTGGTTCAGTATGTTGTTCCTATAGGTGTGATGGCATTGCTTGAGGGAAATCAATCTTTGGGAATGGAGGATTTTCCATGTCCCCATTTTTGGATTCCATGGTTTTGCAGTGGAAATGACTTTCGTGGCTTGTCAATGAAGGAAAATGGAGTCAAAGAGGTTATTTAATGTCACGAAGTTAGGATATGTTATGTTTTTAAAGTGACATTAAGGAAATAAAGTAACTTTAAATTAATAAGTTACTTAAACATTATTAAAAGTGACTTTTAATATTAAAGTGAAAGTAAAAGGGGAATAAGGGTCATATTTGATTTAGTCAAAAAGGGGAAAGTTCTAGAAGGCATGGAAGAATGATAAAAGGAGGGGTAGTGCTTCACTTTGACATTATGTTTTAGGTTTATCTCTTTGGAGTTCTCTTGGAGCCAAGGTTTTCGTTAGGGTTTGGAAAAACCCTTCCATTGTAGTTTAGTTTTGGTGGTGCAAAATCCACCCTATCTAGACAAAGAGGGGGATCCATCTTGGATCTTCATTGGAGCTTCATTTTGGGGTTTGTTTTCATTTTTGGGGTTGTAGTGATTTTCTTGGAGAGGTTGTGGTACTTGGAGGATATGCTCTCATCTATTGAGGAGGCCATGGTATGATTTCGGGTTTTTGGCTTGTGTTGTGTGTTTTCCATTAATGTATTGCAGCTTCCATAACATCCTTTGGATCGTTGTATTCAGATCTTATTCATAATAAAATATTTCATGATTCTCTTCTATTCAACGTGTATCTAGTTTGTCAACAATATGTTTGAAGAAATGTCTCTAGTGGAATGAATGTTAAGTATATGCAGAAAAATGACAACCAGGAGCATTGCAATTGCATAAATGTTTTTAATATCCTAGCTAAGCCTAGCTGGGGATATTACACCCTCTCTCTTGTATACCTTGCCCAAATAGTTTAATTTTCATGTCATTTCAGTAGTTGTTCATTTCATTTCATGTTCATTACTTTATGCTCTTTCATGCCTTTGAGTGAGTTTTATTTCCATTTTGATCAATCTACAAGAATCAGTCGAGCCATGTGTTATCATTTTAGAAGTCACAGTTTACCTTCTTTAACATTCATTAAGAATTGCATATAATATGATCACTGAAAGATAAGCAATCACAGAACACAAGATATATCATGGGAAACCCTAGAGGGGGAGAAAACCTAGCAACCAATTCTTCAGTATATATTCCTTCAACCGATACAATGTCATGTTATAGCTCTCCACAAATAGACCAAGACCAAGATAACAAAGACCAAGAAACCAAGACCTCTTGCACTAGACCTCCTGCACTAAACCCCCATTTGCTATGATCCAAATACATAAGAGAAGGTGAGTTGTGTATGCATACAAATGAGAGGAACTCGACCTCTATTTATGCACATAACTAGACTCCCGAAAAGATGCAACCCTAAGAGGGGTCATTTTGAATTTTACAATAAGGATAAAAATAAAATAATAATTTCTTTTGATTTGATTTATAATAATATTACAATGACCTTCTCAAGGTTTGACCAATACAAATACAAAAGATTATCTTTCGTAGTTACATCAAAATATCAACACTCCCTCTTAACTAGGAAGGTATTCTTTGTTGCTACACGAGCTCATGACCATTGATTGTTCAACATGTCACCATGACATCCACTACCCCACAATGCATCTATACCTCATCATGTGCACCTATGTGACTTCACAACCAATGCATCCAAGGCCGTTGGGTAGCTATCAAATAGCTACAACATGTCTCCAAGACATCCACTACCCCACAATGCATTTGTACCTCGTCACTCTCTTTGAAGAGAGACCACACCAAGCTTGTCCCTGAAGTGATCAAACTTCATCCTTGAGAGTGGCTTGGTCAACATGTCTTCAACTTGTTCCTCGATAGTCACATATTGGAGCCTCACTTCTCCCCTCTACACCATATCCCTGATATAGTGATATTTGATCTCGATATGCTTCAACCTATTATGGAACATCAGATTCTCTAACAACTTCATGCAACTTTGGTTGTCACACCAAATTCAGGTCGCCTCTAGTTTGAGACCAAATAACCAAGGCAACATCTTCCGAAGCCACACTGCTTCTCTACATGCTGCACATGTTGCCACATATTCAGCCTCGGCCATACTAAGTGCTACATATGAATTCAGCCTCAGCCATACTGAGTGCTACACAAGAATTCAGCCTCAGCCATACTGAGTGCTACACATGACTGCTTCATGTTGTTCCATGGAAACATATTGGAGCCTAGACTGAAGCAATATGTCGAAGTACTCTTTCGATCAAGAATACTGTCGGCCCAATTTGAATCCAAATATCCATATAACTTGAACTAATGGTATGCCACATACCAAAGACCATAATCCAATGTACCCTTAAGGTACCTTATCACATGTTTTGTTGCGACCAAATGAACATGCCTGGGATGCTCCATACACTAACCTAGGGTGTTCAACACAAAACATATATCTGGTATCGTGTTCGTCAAGTACATCAATGAACCCACCATCTACCTATATAAAGTAACATCCACATTCTTTGAAGTCGTATCCTGCAGCAAATTCATATTTGATACCATAGGTGCAGCCATTTCCTTGCAATCCAACATCCCGAATCTCTTCAGGATTTCCACTACATACTTCCCTTGATTCAGAAAGATCTCATCCTGTCTTTTCCATACCTCGAGACCCAAAAGTAATGCAACATCCTGAGATTTTTCATCTCAAACTCAATAGCCAGTTTTCTCTTACACTCTGAGATGATCTTTTCCACACCTGTTAGAAACATATCATCCACATACAACAATAGTATTATTAGACCATCATCCACAACCTTAAAGTAAAGGTTATGATCTGCATTGCTCTTTGTAAATCCTCAGTTTGTCAAAAAAATGTAGATCCTGCCATACCATGCTCTGGGTACCTGCTTTAATCCATATAAATCCTTCTTAAATATGCACACATGCGTCTCCCTATCATGTACCTCGAACCCTTGTGGTTGCTCCACATATACTTACTCTTTTATTTGACCATTCAAGAAGGTTGTATTCACATCCATTTGATGCACCTTCCATTTGATTACTGTGTCCAATGACAGTATAGTCTTGATCGAGGTATATCTCACCATGGGAGAAAATGTCTCCTCATAGTCAATGCCCTCCTTCTGAGAGAATCCTCAAGCCACAAATCTAGCCTTATACTTTTCAATACTGCCATTGGCTGCATGTTTCATTTTGTAGTTCCATTTTGAAATTACTATTGATTTCTCCTTCGGTATGGGGACCACATCCTAGACATCATTCTTTACTATGGATTGATATTCCTCCTCCATGGCATCCTTCTATACCCTCTTTCTTGCAACCTCTTCATAACTAGATGGTTCTGCATCCATGATATCACATAAACATGCCACATAATTGAAATACAATTTCAATTTCCTACTTTTCCTGATATATTTTTATGGGGCACCATGTCTTAATGCATCTCTAATGAACTCTTGTTCCCAAGATGGTCTTCTCTAGCGAGAATGCATCTTTGTTGGCCTTTGAGGTTCTACCATGTCATTATCCTCATGAATGGCTTCCTCTGGTTCATCTATTTCTGCCTTTGGAACTCTAGTAACTTCATTCTCCTCCTCATGAACCTCTTTTGCACAATCCTATTTTGATTTGTTGAAACTTGCACTCTCATCGAAGGTGACATCTCAACTAATCTCAACTTTCCGGTGACCGGGAATGTATATCATGTATGTCTTCGATGTGTCACTATAACCAAAAAATATGCCATTCTTTTCGGATGGATCCAATTTTGTCCTCTTTTCCTTGGGAACATGCACAAATAAAGGGCAACCAAATATCCTTAGATGGATGACTTCTGACTTCTATCTTAAAAACTTCTCCTCAGGTGTCTTGTTTTCAAGTACTTTTTGGGGACTTTTGTTCTGCACGTACACTGCAGTATTTGCTACTTCTTCCCAAAGATGCATAGGTAGATCTTGATCATGGATCATATCCTTCATTGATTCCATGATCGTCTGATTATTCCTTTCCACTACTCCATTTTGTTGAGGATTGTAGGGAGTAGAAAGATCCCTCTTAATCCCAACTTCCTTGCAATATTATTTGAATTCCTTTGAAGATAATTCTACTCCATTATCTGATCGCAAGGTCTTTATCTTTCGCTCTGTCAGGTTTTCTACCAGTGCCTTAAATTCTTTGAATTTTCTAAACACTTCACTCTTTTCCTTCAACAAATAGATCCAAGTTTTACGTGAGTAATCATCAATAAAAGACACATAATATACATACCCGCTTAGTGAAGTTGTCGACATCAGTCCACACACATCCGAGTGCACAATGTCCAATACTCTTTTGGCTTTGCTATCATTATTAGGAAAGGAGTGCTTCATGTTCTTGCCTTGTGCACAACCTTTTCACATGTCATCTTGTTTTTCCTGGATCTCTCGTAGTCCCATCACCATATTGCTCACACTTGTTAGGGCCTTCTAATGTAGGTGAGAAAATCTCCATTGTCATAATTCACTGGGATTCATAGTGTCATGAATTAATGTTGAATATGATCTCCCTTTCAATTTGTAGAGTCCTCCCTCTTGAACTCCAATCACCACAGCATCATCAAAATTCTTCCCTCTAGGCCACATAAGAACTTGTCCATCAACAAATGCAACTATGTAACCCTTCTCATCCAATGTTGAAATCGATAGAAGGTTCTTCTTCAATCCAGAAACATTGAGAACTTCCTTCGTCTTCATTGGCTTTCCTGAGTCTAACTTGTAGAAGGCTTCTCCTACTCCTTTGGTCGGATACTGATAATCATCTCCAAGTTTCACTTTGTGCGGTGAATCCTTATGATTAAGGGTATACAAGGAGTCTTTATAACTTGTCATGTGCTTGGAAGCACCACTATTCACTAGCCAAATGTCACTTCCATGAGTGGCAGTTCCTGTAAAGGATAAGATAAGAACATATTCCTCATCACTTGATTCATCTTCCTTTGCAACCTTCTTGGGTGGCTCATCATATTCAGTTGTATGAACATGATGACTTCTACGTCCTTTCTTTTCCCTTGGTCCCTGAATGAGGGAACAATTCCTAGCATTGTGTCCCATTTTTTGACAACATAAACATATAATATTTGGGTTATTTTTTCAGCCCTTCTAAAACTTCTTGGGTGAGTATCTTTCCTAGTGTAGGAGGCTAGGGCTTGATCATCATATGCCATCTTCTCTTCTCTTGATGTTGTCCTTGCTTCTTCTTTCTTGCAATCTTCCCATAACATACTGAACTTGGGTAGCTTCCTTCTTGAGCATATCCCTTGAATAAATGCATCCCATGACCTTGGGAGGCCATTCAAGGTGGTCATCACCATTTCTTCTCCATTCACTGTATCACCAATGGCTTCTATGTTCTCCTTGATCTGGTCCACTCTTTAGAAGTAAGAGTGGATGGTTTATGAATTCTGCATCCTCACATTCTTTAACTGAGTTCTCAAGGCCATTCTTAGGTTGATGTTGTTGCCTTAAAGCAGTCAAGTTAAGGCATCCATCATTTATTTTGGAGTGGATAATGAATATATTTGATGAATAAGATGGTCCTTAATGGAGTGTTCAATAATCCTCTTTTCTTTGACCATATCCTTCTTGTGCTTTGTTTTAGCCTCATCTCCCTCCGGTTCCGAAACCTCTTCTTTAATGAACTTCTCTAGATCATGTTCTTCTAGGAGGAGGGAAACTTTGTACCTCTAGGCTCTGAAGTTGTTAGCTCCCTCCGACTTCTCATCAATCTTGGTTCTAGTAGTCATCCTGCCCCTAAATCACAAATTCTGGATTTTGAAGATCTGGTCTAGAGAAAAGATGTGTTCCACTAGGGCACACTTGTTGGTGGTCTTGTCTTGTTTGGAAACCACTCCTATAAAGAAAAATGACTCCTTTTGTCTTCTAGATCTGCGAACTGTCTTTTAGATCTGCGCACTGTCTTCTATTCATGCCTTCTCTGATACCATATTATAGTTTTAGAAGTTACAACTTATCTTCTTTAACATTCATTAGCAATTGCGTGTAATGGGATCAATGAAAGATAAATAATCACAGAACACAAGATATATCCCGAGAAACCCTCGTGGGGGAGAAAACCCAACAAACAATTCTTCAGTATAGATTCCTTCAACCAGTATAATGTCATGTTATGGCTCTCCACAAATAGACCAAGACCAAGATACCAAAGACCAAGAAACCAAGACCTCATGTGCTAGACCTCCTTTTTTATGCCCCAAATACACAAGAGAAGGCGAGTTTTGTGTGTATACAAATGAGAGGAAATTGACCTCTATTTATACACATAACTTGACTCCTGAAAATACACAACCCTAAGAGGGGTTGTTTTAACTTTTACAATAAGGATAACAATAAAATATTAATTTCTTTTGAGTCGATTTATACAATAAGATTGCAATAACCTTCTCAAGGTTTGACCAATACAAATACAAAAGAATATCTTCTGTAGTTACATCAAAATATCAACACCATGAAGTAGCTAACTTATCATTGTAACAAAGCACTTGTATCCTTGACCTGATTAATATGATGTTAGAAAAGAACCATAATATGATGTTAGAAAAGTGAAATAAGCTTATCAAATTAATATCTACTTTGAAAAAGAACCATAATATAGTATTAGAAAAGTAAAATAAGCTCATCAAAGCAATATGTGTCATTTGTTCTCTTTATCTATTAAATGTAAATTAATTAGTCCACAATAAAGCAATACATGTTATTTACCTTCATTATCTTATTTAACATAAATCAATATGTATAAAAGTAGATAGAGGTGGAGTGGTTAAAAGTTTTACCAACAATTTTGAAAAAAACCATAGTATGGTGTTAGAAAAGTGAAATAGGCTCATCAAAGCAATACGCACGTTGAAAAAGAAATAATATGGTATTAGAAAAGTAAAATAGGTCATTTTTTCTCATTATTTTATTTAACATAAATCAATATGTATAAAAGTAGAAAGAGGTGGAGTGGTTAAAAGTTTTACCAACAATTTTGAAAAAAAATCATAATATGGTGTTAGAAAAGTGAAATAGGCTCATCAAAGCAATACACATTTGGAAAAAGAACCATAATATGATGTTAGAAAAGTAAAAAAGGTCATTTTTTCTTCTTATTTATTAAATGCAAATTAATTAGTATATAATAAATATGTGGTGGATTGAAATATTAATAAATAAATCAACTTTAAAGAAGAAATTGTAGTTAATTCTAAAAAAAATTGTGTTAAAAAAATGAAGTACCCTTATCAAACCAATACTGGTTATTTATCTTCATTATTTTATTAAATGTAAATCAATATGTATACACAAAGGTGTAGTGGTTAAAACTTTGAAAAACCCACTTTAAAAAAGAAAAACCATACTATTTGTTAGAAAAATGAAATACACTTATCCAAACAAGACATCTGATTTTTTCTCCTTATTTATTAAATGTGAATTAATATATATACAATAAATGTTTAATGCCTAAAATTAAAAAAAATAAATTATAAAATGGTATCAAAAAGTGTTTATCAAAGCAATACACTTTATTTATCCTCATTAGCCTATTAAATGTAAATCAATACATATATTAGTTTACCAATCCATGGAAAAAAAA
>ML776834.1:775466-788358 GCA_009831015.1 Picea engelmannii | reverse complement strand
TCTAGCTAAACCTATGAGAGGATGGGTGAAGGTCGTTAGGCCAACCACATTGCAGGAGGCCATCATGAGATCCCAGGACACGAAGGATGCGGTCAACAAGAAGGTACCAACAAAATCCTTCATCCCTCAAAGAGGTAAGGAGACGAAGTTTCCCCAGAAGTCATGGACAGGGAAGGACAAGACGGATGAGGAGACTCGGAGAGAACTGAGAAGGAAGAAAATTTTCTTCAGTTGCGAAGATCCATGGGAACCAGGCCATAGATGTATGGGAAAGGGGAAGTGCAAGGGTTTTTGCAAATCTGCAATTGCACTTACAACATCTTTTCAGTGGTAAGTGAAACCCTCACTCAAGGGTTGTATCAAACAAGGTACTAGCTTATAAACCCTTTATTTTTCACTTCTGGTTGAATTTTCATCATTATTCGAAGTGATTTGTAGTTTCCAGCTTGCTGGAAATTAAAAAATCTGCAATAAAAATAATTTGGGTTTTGATCCTAGGGGGGATTTGACCCCTATTTTAAGTAAGTAATTCTTAGATTGCTAAATTTTTAGTTTTACTTGCCAATATTTAGTGTTGATCTGTTATATTCATACATAACTAGTTGCCCCAGCTTCCCCACCCCTAGATCTCTCGATCTAGTGCATTTCTACACTCGTGGGTGGTCATTAAGGCACATTTAGCTAGCTAGTTTTCTTCATTTTTCATTATTTTGAAGGTTTAAAAGTGCAGGACAGAAATACTGTGGTCCATTTACAGTCTTTTACCAAGGTCCAGATTAAGGTATTCATCTCATAATTTGTAAGGGCATCTAACACTCAACTTTGTTCTATTTCAAGAGTCATTTCCTGCAGTTTGAGTGTCTTTCTAGTTGTTGGTCTGTGTTTTTTTTTTTCTGCAGTCTGTTCTACCATTTCAGATCAGTAAATTATTAATTAACTCCTACCTTCATCGTAGATATCACATTTAGTCATTGGTCTACTCATATTTGGTGAAGTTGTCTGTGTTTAGATTAGGGAAGCCTCCCATAGCCTTTAGTAGAAGTTGGCTTAAAGAGTGGGTATTTGTGCCAAGGTGACAATGGGCACTTATCCCATGTGGTACCACCTTAGTGCCTCAATAGGACCTTGACGAGACCGCTAAATTGGGAGGTAACAATGCCCATTTATACATTTGTTGCATCATATTTTTTGTTAGTAAAATTAGTAATATTTTTCCAAAAAACAGATTCTAATTCAAATAGCGACATCTCATTGATTATCATGTTGTTACAACATTACATGTATCATTTATGATTTACTATGTTATATGTAGTGATGTATGTTATTGGCACATTGTTGTGTAATGATGATGTTACCTAGAATTTTAGGGGTTCTTGCATGTCCCAGAATGCATTTCCCCTCTCCTGCATCCTTGCATACTGGAAACTTGGTGGAAAATTGAAGAATATCTAAAAGAGATATAAATAAAGTACAAAGTGTACTCAAGTAAAAACATAACACATGTTCACATATGTTCACTAGACTAAGTCACATCAACAGGGCACATGTGAAGTCTGTGTAATGATGATGTTACCTAGAATTTTACAGGTGCTTCCATGTCCCTGAATGTGTTTCCCCACCCCCACATCCTGGAAACTTTGTGGAACATTGAAGATTATGCAAAAGAGATACAAGGATAAAGTAAAATTGTACTAAAGTACAAACATAATACATGTTCACAGATGTTCACTCGACTAAGTCTTATCAATGAGGAATATATGAAGTCTGTCTTTACCCTGTTGCAAAATTTGAACAACTTAGATGCCATTTAACACTATTGTTTTGGTGCCTTCGAGATTAACTTCTTTCTATTGTTATTGTTATAATTATTATTATTATTTTAGTTTTTTGGAAGTTGCTTTCAGAAATACACCTCAAGGTTGGGGGCTGTAATGTTGCATGAGGCGAGTATGAAGTCTGTCTTTTCCTCATTGCAAATTTTGAACTACTTAAATGCCAATTTACACCATTGTTCTGGTCCCTTTAGGTTTGAATTCTTTATTTTTCTGGTTTCTTTGGGTTTCTTCAACAAATAAGCCTCGAGGTTGTGGGCTGTATTGCATGACACACAGTTCCTTCAGTATAGGTTCCATGTCTGAGGGTTATCTACTCTGCCACTTGTTCTCATCCCTTTTTGATATCACATTTGGGTGGGGCAGGCCATAATGGAAATGGAACTTTGGTGGATGGCTTAATACTACATCAACCTCATCATTGGACCAAGGCTCCACTGGCAGGTTTGAATTGTGTTCAGTGATGGTCTTGCTTCAAATTTGATTGCCTAAGTGCTCCTGTTACTTTGATTTTAGATTCTTCGTATATATTTTCCCATTAACAATTTTTCCCACCATCCAAACATTATCTTTTCCAGTGTTGGCTTTTTCTCATCAGTTGCTCACGGTTCCAACTGCAAGCGCCCACAGTAAAAATGGAGTCTGTTCTTTCCCTTACTGCCTGATTGTTTGGACAGCATCATTATTGCTCCTTTAGCTTGAATTTAGTAATTAAAGGCACCTGTAGAGGAGATGCATGTTCAATAATACTTTCCCTATTCATGAATTAGTGAAATACACTAGAGATTGTAATAGAAATGAAATTACTTGTTATGAGACCTGCAAGTTTTAAATGTTGCAAAATTAAGGTAAATAATCAATGATGCATGTTTTAATCGACTCTCAAGATGATGTGTAACGATAACCATGTAATTGACAAATGATATAGCAGGAATTTCATGGCATCTCCCATGCCTGATAAACACTTATATTGTATGATCTCATTTGAAATGATCCAAATGATTGATAGCTGAGATGGTAATTACACGACTCTCTCTAATTGTCAAAGAATATTGTGTTGAGTTGTGCAATGATTGAAATGAAACAAAGTTCAAATCTATGTAGTGAATTTTAAATGAAACGGATACAGATAAGAACATGAAAAAAGTTGACATGAATGAAATTAGAAATCTAGTAATTTATGCTTTATAGTGTAATTTGCAAGCAAATAGATACTAACCTCTAGTGACACTTAGGTACTTCAACTGAGCCTTAGTGGAGAAGAGAGATTTACTAGTGGCCTGTTGAATCTGAAGAAGCCAATCTGCCAGCTGTCTGCCAAATCTGAAGATGTCGGAATGTTTGTTTACCTTAAGTTTAGAATGAAACAATCTTAAATTTGTTATCATTATCATTGTTTCTGTTTAATTTATATTGTTCTGTTGACTGCATAGTTTCCAACAATATAGTTTTATCATTTTACTGGGAAGTGAGGATTTTTGTTTTAATTGCATTATTATAGGCTGTTATCTAGAAAATGTCTTTTAGGCCTTGGATTGTTGCTCATGGTCCAGTTTTTGGATTCCTCTATTGCATAAATATGGCGTGCTCTTTTCTGTATTTTTGCTCAATTTTGATTTTTTTAAGAACCATTAAGATAACTAGAGATGTATTTTACTAAATCTTTTTTCATTTCTTAAACATTCTATTTGAGTACAAAACAGGGACTGACCATCTTGTTGTTTTTCCATGCGAGAAATTGCAGATTTATCAGAACTTCAAAGCCAGCGTTAATTTCTTTTTCAATGACTCAGGTGGAAATGACAGTCAGTTGGCAACTAGTCAACATTCCATTGGATATATTAGTCCACAAAGACCAACTGGAGGGCCGAGTCCTGGGAAGCTGAATCCAAGCACTAGGTCCTTCAAGATTGTTACAGAATGCCCAGTGATTATGCTGATTCTTTTTAAATTCCATAGACATTATGTGCACAAGAATGTTACTGTTCTCATCCCTTTGATGGTGGATGCAATATCCATTTCCGGTCCCCAGCAAGTTTCACCCCACATGAAAAATCGTTATGTTGAATTCAAGTCTGCACAAGTCAAGGTGAGGTTATCCATTTTCTTTGTAATTGGCTTGCTGTCATAAATTTTAATTAACACTTCTCTATTGTATTTTTTTAATTTTTTAATTACAGGGCATATATATATATTTCAAAAATTCAAAATTGAGCTTGAATGTAATCCAATCCAACCTTGAATTGATGAGGGCCCAGAGACCAAACGTTAAAAAACTTTGGAGACTACCATTTTCTTTCCTTCTAGAAATTGACAATTCATAGTTTATATGCACAGTGACTACAAGGGACAGAGACCATAGAAAATACATGCTGCTCATAAAGCAGCCAATTGAGGTTCTGATAAATGAATAAAGGTTGAAGGCCAACCCTGGCTTTAGCATTAGCAACTGCACTTTTGTTCTTTTCATGGAAAATATGAACAATTTTAGTTTCTTAAACGACCTTAGCAGAGTTTCTACTTCTCTCACTAGAGCCTTGATGTCTTCACGAGCTACTCTGTTATTGTCTCCAGAGTTGGCAGACTGACTTTAGATCTCCCTGAATAATCAGATAGCGAAGTCCTCTTTCATTAGCAATTTTTAACCTCCTTATCAAAGTTTCTGAATTGTTCTTAATTGTTAGATGGCCTTAAATAAAGGGAAGAAGCTTCTTAGACTCAACCATATGAATATCCTTCTGTACCAACATCTCCGTAGTGTTCGCATTCTTTTGAAAATGCTTACTTCAAATTCATGCAGCAAATTTAGAGTCCTAACTTCTTTCTACTCAAATCGGAAGCCCTTTCTATAAAAATATCTGTTATGAAAAATGTTGAAGACATGGGCCAATAACCCAGCACAATTAGAGCACATCACATCCAAAAGCGACTCAAAGACATAAGTGTTTGGTGGTTACCCTCATACCCAAATAATCAGTGGATTCATGTACACATGAGTGATTACAATTGTGGTGATGTTAACCCTTGGATTTTCTCACTTGAAAATCCTGAGGGTTAAGAGCCAGCATGATTTATTTGGCTGGCATTCAAAGATTTTCCCAGAGATAGCTTTGCTTTGAGCCAAGGTTGGTTCCCATATGAGTATAGGTACCGGATTGGTTTGGTAGTGTTCTTTGTTTTAGAGACATAAGTTTTCACAGGTCTTCATGGTTAGAGAGATGTCTATTTTTAGTATATTCGCTATATTTGAGGAGACAGAGATTGGAGGTCCACATGGCAGTGTTGATCACATATTCAGGGTCTTTGCGAGCTCATGAGTTCGTTGAGCCTTTTCCAGACGAGATGCAAGCAGTTTACTATTTTTAGCAGGTAGAGTTCCAGGCCTCAGTTGATGATTCTGATCATATATTTGGATTCCTCACTGAAAATCGAATTCGATGAGTATATTTTCATTGACATGAAGTGAGATTCTATTTTTAACAGTATCTATTTTTAGACATACCATATTTGGCAGAGTTTTCCTAGTGGTCTTGGACATATTTGGACTTTTCCTATTTTTTAGTTCGGACTGTTATTTTTAGCATGTCTATTTTTAGCAGGGTTGTATATACTATATAGTATGTATGGTCGCCATGCAGGGTGACAAATGGCAGGTCTCTGACATTTGGCAGCTTCAAAGTGTGACATGTGGCGCATACATGCATGGGGATATTAGGTGTTGTGGTTGAGTTATTAAAGTACATGCATTTGTTGAGTGTGAGTTGGCACATGTCAAAATTTATAAGTTTACGTGTTTTGAGTTCACTGAAGATAAACTTTCCCTTTCTTACACTTAACTGTTTTTTCCTCACCTTTATCCCTATTTTTCCTCTTGTATACTCATTTCTTGGCATTAATTCCCTATTTTTCCTCATAAAACCCCATTTTTTAGCACGTTATCCCTATTTTCCTCCTTGTTCCCTATTTTTTGGTGCTAATTCCTATTTCCTAGTGCATATCCACCAATCAACCAATCAACATCTTGAGCCATTGTTTGTACCTTCAACCAATCAACATGTTATAGTGGATCTTTCTATTTATGATGTTGTCTTCCTTTGGATGTTCTATACATGGCCGTTACAACAATCCAACTCGCTAACATCAACTCCACCATACCTCTACTAGAGGCCATCTTCACCAGCATACGAATCCATGTTGGTGTGGGAGATACGATGTTCAGGGTAGGTTACATCTTCTCTATATCACCTCTCGTTCAAATTAATAGGTTACAACTTCTCTATATCGCCTCTATTCTCTCCAAGTTTGACCTATCAACTTTGATGGTGGGCCCATAACCCCTCCTTGAGTAAAACACCCTACCTACTTGAGTGGTATAAAATTATAAATACATCACTCAAGCTTTATTTGCAGTATCATATTTGATTGTTCAGCTTATTGGCTCTCTCTAATGTGATTTTTCCTATGGGTATTAATAAAATGCAATGCTCTCTTTCTTTATGTTACTCTCTCTGTTTTTTAATAGAGAATGAATTGGTAGGTTGACCCAGTGAGTGAGGCATTGCCTTGGAGGACAGATTTAGCATATTCTAAAATTGAGTTTGCAGGTTTGTGTTTATTTATCAGTTCTATATTTCACTTGGGGGAGCACTCCACATGAGGTCATGTAATACCCCAATTTTGACTGCTGAAATATAATATGCCAAACTATGTATTATTTGTAAATGATGAGGTTATGTGATGAGTGTCAAGCCTTGCAGGTTGAGTTAATGACCCCGTGTGTAAATAATGTAAATGCTTTGTAAATACTCATAGCACGGAGCCCAAGGACAATGCTTAACTAGTGAGTGCTTATGAAACCTAGTATTGGGTTAGGATTATGGTGTGGTTATTATATATTGCCATGGTGTGCTTATGAATGTAAGGAAAGGGGGTGCATGGGCGATATGACCTTCATACTTGACCTTTGGAGGTGCTACCTTGCTGTCTGTGCGTTATTTGATGCTCCTTTTGACTTGAGTTGTCCTTTTGACATTTCCCCATGCTTCTTGGGAAGGGTGTATTCCCCATCAAAGGAAAGTATGTCTTGTGTAAATTCTTGGCGTAAGCTTCATTCACCATTATTCATGGATCGTTCTTCCATTCTCCCGTTGGCCTTTTCCTCCTCTTTTTTATGAAGGAACCCATTTGAAACTATGGTTGTTATGTTTGCAAATAGAAAAAGAATCCCATGGCATTATGGCTGGTAAGAGGTTGTGGAAGTTAGCGACTTTCTGTTGAGAACATGAGAGGAAATGGGATGGTTTTAAGGGAATAACCATGGCTAGAATATGTCCAATGGCTGAGAAAACACCATTAAACATGCAACCTTGTTAATGCTGCATATTGACAGATTGAGCCAAGTGTTTTTCCTTCAGGGTATTCCTAGAAGGCAACCAGCCGTTCGGACTTTTTCTACTTGCACTGAAGAGCACTAGAAGGGAGGAAGACCCTAAGGGATTATTGAGCAGAGAGAGGCAAGATATTCCTTGTACTGTGTAGGGCAATGGAAGGGAGTGCCATGATTTATTGATGGATATATGAGGGCTTGGAGCACTATGCAGTGACCAGATTGGCCATGGCATGAGAGTAATGGGTTTCTCTGAGTGAGATTAGAGCCCCATAGGAGCTTCCTTCGCCTTGGTGGTATCATGGTCTGGTTTGAGGGTGGAATCCATAATTGATTCCTATGGTTGGGTGGTGAATTGTTCCTCAACAACCAGTTTGGTGGACTTCACTTGATTACAGATAAGTATCCATATTTCTCCTTCTGGAATACTTTCTGTATTTAATTGTTGTATGATTCCATGAGTTCAACTGTTAATGAATGAAGTATATATATGCAATGTTATTTCTGCTGCTATTTTATATTGCAAATGAATTTGGGACTATATTGCTGTTAGAGGTATAATTCAGCCTGACAATTGGTTAATAGAAGATGGGATTTTGTATGGAGTTCCCTGATGGCCAATGGAGGCATTTGGGTATGTCACATGTCAATTCTTGGCGATTTTTGTGAGACGAATCCACCTACTTTCATGCATCATTATGTGCTATTTTCAAGGCACGCCAGCACTATTTTTGGGGCAGATCAGTGCCATCTTAGAGAGGATACCAAGTCTATACTTGAGGATACGTAGGGTGTTTTTTTGAGAGATATATCATCCTATCTTCAGGATACCAGCATTGCTTTTGAGACTAAACTGCTGTTCTGATTTTTGGGAAAGATGCTGTTCTTTAGTGCTTTTATGGTATTATTCACTAATACTTTTAGAAAAACAAATCACCTATTTTAAAAAACGTATTGTGGGTATTTTTAGAAAAGCATACTTTTCGATTTTTGGAGAGAGGTTGAGTCAGTGACAGAGGCACTTTCACTGATCTATTCATTTGTAACCCTTTGAGATTGATTCCTTAATTGGAAATTTTGAGTGATAACAGGGACACTTAGAAAATTACTAAGATATATCATATATGAATTTTAGAAAAGTATGTTTTCTGTTTGCAGAAAATAAATCTTAAGAATCTGAATAACTAAGAAAAGTTTTTGTATTCATCTCAAAATGTTATGACTTTTTAAACCCACCGCTTATTTGACATTTTTAATTCACCAATCTTTTCAATTATTCAAAAACAATTCTCATGGATTTGTTTTCCTGACTGCAGACTATTTCCTTTTTGACATATTTACCTAGGAGCTTTGCTTATTCTATCCAGCCACACGAAGAGAATATATCAAAAAGCATAGTAAATTTGCTTGTTACTTGTCCGGATTCAGTTTTGATTCGCAAGGTATAGTAGCATATGAGTTCTCATATTCTCTTTTAAGAAATCTTTGAGTGAAAACTTCTAATTTTGGATATGCTGAAGTGTTGCATTATCTCGAAATGTGCATTGTCTTTTATGACTTTTTTGGGTTCAGTCAGAGCATGAGGGAAAAGCTTACTCTTTTTTCTTAGTCTTAACTAAACATGTTGACTGATGTACAGGAGTTATTTTCTGCCACATATCAGGCCCTTAAAACTGACTTCAAGCGAGGATTTTTCCCATTGATTGATACTTTATTGGAGGAGAGGTATTTTCGTCTTCCTCTTTGGCTGTTATATATAGCATACCGGCATAAACATAAGCACATACGTTTTGGAGAGATATTGTTATTGATCAATGTTCTTGTGAATTTATGGATTCTTATTGCTGTTATAGGCTTGAAAGTTGGGTGGTAATGTTGAGCTATGATAGTATGATAGTTACGTATGTTTATAATAAAAGAAAGAAGACAGAAGTTGCACCTTGTCAAAGATAGTGTTTTATTTTTAATTATATTTTAGTTTCAATTAAAATACACTGCTTGGTTTCAACAAACAAAATGCATTGAAAACATTTGAAGTGGAAAGTTGATAGAAATTGGATTAGAATTATACATATCAAGACCATGATCAACTTGAAGAATGACAATACTGCACATGTAACCGTAACTACTTTGAAACAGGACAGCCATTTTATGAATGTGGCAATAGTAATTTTAAAAGAACAATATATAGTTTTTGCTCTGTCTCCTTTATAAGATGGTATTCAAGTAACACTGATTCAACTTGAAAACAAACAACCCAATATATGCCATTTTCATCTTTTAATAAGAAGTTACCCATGTGGATCTTTCTTACCTTGTTTTAGTGACATATCTACCTTCTCGAAATTCCTAATCATACTCAATCCTTACCATTTCTTCATGCTTATGTGTGATTATTAATTAACCAACCAGATTGGAAACCATTTCTGTAAGTATTGAAAACGAGAAGATAGACTTCTGATTTACTTGAAGTTTACAAAGTAAATGCTAGATTGCATTCGGTGAAAAGGTACCTAAAATCGATATACTCGCCCTGTGTTTTTAGCAAGAACATTATTATATTAAATTTTCTGGATTAGAAGATGCCCCACTAGGAAGGAAAGAAGGGTAAAAAAATAAATAGCCAAAATAGAACATTGTAATCTTTATCCTTGCTCCTTATTTCTCTTCCTTGCTAGGATCTTCTTCCCCAGATACAGAATTTTGCAGTTGAAGACACTTATGGGGTTCCTCTTTGTCATTTGTTGACTGCCTCACTGACCAATTGTACTTTTTCCTAGGGTTGAATGTTTCTCTTCTGCCAGAGGGAGTATTTTTGGACAATCTTCCTTTAGAAGGACTTACCTCTGGACAGAGTGTATTTGATGAAGATCTCCATAGTCCATTAAATATATAGATAGGAGCCATATTTTTGTCTGCATTGATACTAGATATAATCTCCTCCAGTGGAACTCATAAAATCAGAAAAATCAGGGATTTAGAGGTTGATAAGAGGGAATGTCCTTCACCTAGAAGTCATCCACTACAGCGATGAAGATGAGGATAGACAAACAGCCTTCTAAGAAGAAGGGGTCAGGGATCATTAGTACTCCTAGTTAGTGAGGTACACTTCAGCCTCATCTACCCACACAGATTAGGCTAGAAAATCCATCAGACTGTTCCCACAAATTCACAATTAGGACAATTATTTTGCTCCAGGCCCCTTTCACACAGCGCTGCCCTCTTTTTTCTAATCTCTCAAGGATAACATATCCCTCCAAAAAATGTCTCTTGGCCTCCCCCACTAGGTCATAATGGGGTGAAATTAGGCTTAGAGGTAGAAATACAAGTGTCGTAAAGTGGATAAAAGGTGAATTACAGCTCACTTCCCTTAGAATCTTTTTCCCCAATTTACTTTGGAAAGCATTCTTTAAGTCATTTTCCCCCTTCTTAGGATTCTTTGGCTTTAGGATCAGGTTGGTCACCCTCATTGAAGATGAGCCGTTTACCTTGGATGCAATCTCCTTGAATCTTGACTTTATTAATGCCTCAACTTGCGAAAAGGTTAGCCTCGTTGGTATTTTGGGTTAGATAAAAGAGCAGTCCCGACTCCCAAGCCATCCAACCATTAACTTAAATATTAATAGGGTCTCCTTACCTTATATGCAGGAACACTTGCATCCAATAATGGTGAAAATCATGTTGGTACATAGACCACACTTGTGAGCGAACCACCATAGTGATCGAACCACCACGTGAGCGAACCATGCTAGTGAAGAAACCACCACGTGTACAAACTATGCTGGTGAACAAATCACCACATAAATGAACCATGAAGGTGAACAAACCACCACATGAAAAAATCATGTTGGTGAAGAAACCACCATGATGCATCCTTAAGACATTGCATCGGTTATTGACTTTATCCTAATATAAGTTCACTTAGTTGCTCACAAAGCATACATTTTCCACCATATTATATTTTTCCCTTCATGTATTGTTCTTCCATTCACGAAAAGTTACTCTAGATTGTAATCATTGTTGATGCCTCTTAAATATATGATCCCCTTGGAAAACTGTTTCTATGTAGGACATTTCCAGTGGAGACAAACAATATATAATGTTTCATCACAAACTCCACAACGTAAGTATGTTAAACTATAATGGAGAATATGCAAGCGACGAGAGAGAGAAATTGAATGAGAGATATGTATTATATCAATGCGTATAAAATTATGTAAAGTGGTGTTGTATATATCTAGCAAGTTCTGTTATTCTCATTAAGAACGACTCACCTAATTCATAAATACATTAACATAAATGTAATTTATCACGTATAACTTATTTCTGCTTTATGACATTACTATTTTAGTATATAATATTAATTAAGATAAAATAAACACTACAATATCTAAGACCCCTTTTAATGTTTATTTCATTTTCCACAACTCCTAACATCTTCCAAAAGTTTTCAAATTTATCCTTGTTGAGTGTTTCGGTGAAGATGTCTTCCACTTGATCTTGGGACTTGCAATAAATCATTTCTGTCTCTTTACTCTGCACTTTTTCTTTGATATAGTGATAAAGAATTTCAACATGTTTTGTTCTCAAATGATAAATTGGACTCTTCATCATCTTAATGAAAGTTTGGTTGTGACAATGTAAAGTTCTAGGCTGCATTAGTGGAAGATTTAGATCACATAAAATTATGTGTAACCACATGTTTCTCCAATTGTTGCTTTGTATTCTACTTTTGTTGGGGAAAGAGCTACCGAAGGTTTCTTTTTACTTGCCCATTAAATCACTCCCCAATAAAGAGTAAAAGCATAACTCGTTGTAGATTTTATTTCATTTGTATCACGTGCCCAGTTTGCATATGAAAAACCTTTCAACAATAAGTGGTCATTTTTCTCAAGTACAATACCAAACTGTAAATGTGTTGAACCTGCATAGAATAGATCTAGCTAAACAATAATACACACATTTGCAGAGAGAATTGGAGAAAGAAGAAGAAGGAGAGAAAAGAATGAAAGAATTCTCATTAACCGTTATGAATAATGAATAATTTACACATGATATACTCTGTATATTTCAATGCGTTCAACTTGAGGTGAACCAATGCACCATAGTGGTGGTCTAGAGTGATCTAGACACACACCAACAGTTACGGGAGTGAATTGCCACCTATTCTAGTCTCTCAAGCAGTTACGGGAGTGAACTGCCACCTAGTTGAGTTAACTAGTCAACTAGTCTTCAGTTAATTGACTGAACAAAGAATAGTGGGGAGTTAACTCAGGGAATCAAGGCTAATGCGCCACTTTGGTGATGATACCAAGGCAAGGTCGAATTAGCATGGTGATGATCTCAATGTTGCATGGTGATGATCCCAATGCAACATCTAAACTCAACTCAACTAGTCAAACTGAAGTGTCAACTGAAAGAGAATATTCTCTAGGTGGAATATTCTCCCCTAAAATATAGGAAACTGGATAATGACTAATTATGACTAATAAACAAGGAATAAACTCAGAAAAAATAAATCCTAGGTGTGTGTGAAGTAACTCCAACACCCCCCCTGAACATCACTATGGTGAAAATAAAGAATGGGTCCCGGCAACGAGGCCAAGTTAGGTACCCAAATACAAAAGATACACTGAAATAAATGAGGAAAGAGGGAAAACCTCATGGGAACCCC